>JAGDQP010038438.1:0-14669 GCA_022664845.1 Lepisma saccharinum
TACATTAGGATATATTTTTACTCCATTTCCTTGGTAAAGATAACATTCAAATCTAAATTTATACATTCGACTTTGAATGTATTAACTTTCCATTTTTCACTTCAAATTTCAACTTTAATCTCGTCCGAGCCTTTATACAAAGATTAAGTTAATCTTGTTCAGATCTGTTTATTTATTCCGATTCCTTCTTCAGTTTACATATAAAGAACATCACTGTTCTGTAATTATGTTTCATGATAACTTCAACTCAACTAGGAAATTTTGTCAATACATTGCAAAATCAAGAATTTACAACTGGCATCATAGAATCTTCCTTCACTCAAAAACCCACTCTCATAAAACAGTATTTGAATTATAAACAGCACATTTATATAATATTGTAATGGGAACTGGGTTCATGTGTCAACAAGACAAGAATCACAGTAAACATAAGAAATGATTAAATGTTTACGTAGTCAGTTTATGAAAGCAGACGGCGCCGACTCCAAGCGGAGAAGCTTGAAAGTGTATACATCACGCCTACCAAGAGAGGCTGAAAAGGCCAACCTGATACCTTTAGAGTATCACTTACTCATTTCGACTAGTGGTCACCTCTTCCCTCCTCTGACTTGGTCTGGAGTCGGAGTACCCTTCCTCTTTAACTTGGTTTGGATTTAGAATCCTTTCACTACAATTTACTCCTCTCCACAAAGACCTAAGTCAAATAAGTCGCTACATAAAAGGTAATCCACGCTAATCAATACAAGCCCATGTTCCGGGCACTCATTTAGTCAACTGTAATAAGTCTTGTATATAACATTAGTGGAACTTTAAGGTGTCGGTAAAAAGGAACTTTAAGGAACTTTTTAATAAAAGGTGTCGGTAAAAAGTTAACCGTATCTATGGTCTTATTTAACAACCACGAACTAAAGATGTTACGTCGAAAGGCTCTCATCTATGAGCTATTAACATATAAGAACCCACATAATTAATAACGTACCACAAGATCATTACAGTATATATACAAGATGTCGACAAATGGAATGAAGTGACCTATTTCCACCTATCTAATAAGAATTACATTTCAATGTTTACTACGTATATAAGGAAAACAACAGAAAAAGAGAAAGATTTTACGACAATCCTAAGTGCATTTACTTATTTCATCCTTGCAAATCCTAGAACAATTATTACTAAATAGCGTAACCTCGGGCAAGTTGAATCAAGTGTGCTACTTGTACAAGTCATCGAAAATCTGCATATAAGTTCACAACTCTACCAATCATGAAAACAGGAGATCAAAGAATTTTACTGGCGAAAAGATTCTTTATAATCTCACTCGTCAAAGAAAAGAAAGGTTATGAACTTTGTTCTCTGAAAGTTTGAAATCTCTAGACTTGAATTTGAAGCAGCAGCATTGGAATTTGTGTATAAAAAACTAGTGCTGCAACCTATATTCAGAAATCGTTGTTTATACTAACCTTAAAAAAAGTTTTCTGGACTTGTATGTTTACTCCTCATTCAGGAATTATTATTCTTATATTTAAGAGCAGAAGAATCATATTTTATCAATTTAATGAGAATAAATAGCTTAATTAACATTTAATTACGCTAACCATTCTATACTAAACTGTAATAACATTGAACAACGAATGATAATTATTGCTCTACTACTATTAAGCAGATTCTAGATGTTCTTCGATTGTCCTCCACGTCAACATTTCAAAAGCACTTACTTAAATACAAATTACTTAAGGTTAATGTAAAGCAACGATCTCCAAGAAAAGATGGCAGCACTACCTCCGTATGTGTCTAATGTATTTTTTAACCGTTGTACGAAACTGCATTGCTGCTCCTACAAATTCAAGCCTAGAGAGTTCTAACTTTCAGGGGGAAAAGTTCATAACCAATTCAAGAGTTCGATCAATGCCCATTTTTTATTTTCATATTTGTTTATTGTTGAAAGAGCTTCATTGTTATAGGTTTTCATATTAACAACAACAATCAAGCAAATTCAACAATAAAGAAAAACGAAAGTAAAATAATCGGCATTAATCGAAATCTTGAATTGATTATGAACTTTCTTCCCTTGAACTCTCTAGGCTTGAATTTGTAGGAGCAGCATTGAAATCTTGTGCAACGATAAAAATACAGTAGACATATACAGACGTAGGGCTGCCATCTTTTGTTGGAGATCGTTGCTTTACATTAACTCTTTCACAGAAATTAATCTGAATAGTGTGGCATACCCGATACATAACCATTATATCTGTTGGTTTAATGATTCGTACAGTTTGAAACTGTATTTTATTTTACACATACAAGTAAAATGCTCGCAGCAAGCGCACAGCAACCGTAACATCCAAATAATAAGTATGATTAACAGCAAATTCATATCAATACTGGCCGGAATCAAGAACGTATTCATCAGCCATTTTAAAGCTTAGCCAACGCAACGTGCACAGTTGACCGAAACGAAGATTAAGTAAAACTATAAATTATTAAAAGTATAAAGACGATTTTTTTTTAAAAGCAATCAGCATAGTTCGTGAAGTCAATCATCAACGGGATGTTGTTCACCGGAAATATTGTGAAACTGAGTTACTATAAAAGATTTGAAATCAGTCCACCGAAGAAGACAGATCAGCAGATCTACAGCCTGACCCAGAGTTGCCTAAAGGCCATAAATAAATTCAAGTAGCAGCTCAGAGGAATAGATCACAGAAAGACACTCACTCACTCACTTTTATGAGTGCAGTCCGTTACTTTACTAGTTAGTATCTCTTCAAGACATGATCTCACATCAGCGTCTAAATTCCAGGCACGTTGCAGCAGGCAAAGTTCTTGAATCCACCAACAGATTTACTTTTGACAGTTAAAATGTTATTTTGTGATTTTCGCATTTGTTGAAACATTAGACAATACCACACGAAGCATTGTTAAACCTGATTAACAGTTTCGAAAGATTGAGAATGTGTTTGGGCATTGTTTCTCAAACTGAATCCATAATTCCAATTTTGCTAAACAAACCTCATTCTCTGTATTTTGCATGTCAGACCATGCTCCACTCATTATAATTACTCTTACAAACTTCTTCCAATGCTATGCTCACGTGACAAGCTTAGACCATAAGGACATTACTTTCGAAATAACTAAATTAGCGAAGGATTGGTCTGTCTGAATGCATCTGCAAAGTCTTTCTGAACTAGGTTCGTTAAGAACAAACTCGAAAAGATTTTCACAATCTTCTCTGAACATTCAGCTGAGGGGAATTAAAGGAAAAACCTCAAAAACTTTTATGATGTCGGAGTTTGATCACATAACGGCAGGACGATAATATTATAAAACGCACCCAATATCCTGCTGAAAGGTGGAACATCTAGCTTGTGGAAGAAAGGAAGTATAAATAAAAGTAATTACATGAGCTGCCCCATAGTCGTGAGAATTCATGCTCGTTATTGGACGAATCTTGAATTTGTTTAAGGCCTTTAGGTATCTATGACGCGAGGCGGAATAGGATGAGAAAGGATACAGGGAAGGAATCAGTCAGGTGCCAAGCTGAAGCTACCATCCCGACATTTGTCTTGCGTGACTGAGGAAAAATAAAATTCTCATCGAACCCAGGACCTCCCGAATGAGAAGACATTTATTATCAACTGAGTACAGTCGGTCGGTCCTTACTGAATAAATTTGCTTGCTTCCTCCCTACCATTAGTTTGCATCTTAAAACGATTAACAGACTACGAATGCGACTTACAACTACTTTCGCTCAAGTAGGCTTCGAATCGCCGAGTTCAATTGACACTCATCTGGTTTGAAATGGGATCTATATGTACAGACAAAGAGTATGCTAACGGTCAACCAATCACCTATATCCCCCTTTGCCATTAATATCTAGGAAATTATCAAAGACCACTCACTACACTCTCCTAAACTTCTATCTTTCACAAGCACAAATGAGGATAAGACACGCTTTCATATTCAAAAGCAACAACAAGTCTTACAACTGCTAATTCTTTTAAAAAAACAAAATAAAATTTACCTTTATATTTAATTCTGCTATGTCGTCTCGGTCTTTCCATTCTGGAAACAAGTTAGTGAAGTTCAAAGGTTCGAGGCCAGCCCAAACCAAATAAGCGCGTGGAGTTCTCTTGGGATGTTTGTGCTTCCAATAATCCAGAGCAGTTTGCATAGCAGCTCGCCTTTCCGCCTGCCACCGAACGCTGCCTGACCCTGTGAGGCCACCTTCTCCATCCTCTCCAATATCTGGCCACCAACCTTGCCACAACCAAAGTTCGTGATGATTGTCAAAGAGAAAGAGAGCTGGAAAGAAAGAAGAAAAAATATAAACATCACATATTACCATCCCATAAATTAAGGGAAAAAAAATTGAAATTGTCTACCTGGATACGTTGTTAAAAGGAAGTTAACCTATATTTCACTTGATCCAATCTAGCTCTCTCAGGAGGTGCACGTAAGTCCCAATGGCTAAAACTATCAGAACTACCACAGGTAGGAGTGAACATCCGATTAAAGAACTAGCGACTCCTACACGTGTAGTTCTGATGTAGTGTAAAGTTTAGCCATTGGGACTTGTGTGAACCTGAGAGAGCTAGATTGGATCAGGATGCTTTTAACGTATCCAGGTTATATATATATATGGCAACGCCCTAGCCGAGCTGGTCTACCGGTTCCCGTAAGATCACCGAAGTCAAGCAGCTCTGGGTCTGGTCAGTGTTTGGATGGGTGACCGTTTCAGCACTCCAGATGGTGTTGCCTGTGTGGCGTCCACCCAGCGTCGTGAGTCCAATTGGGGAGCTACCTGAATAAAGAGGTAGCGATCACAGTTGAGGGCTTCGGCTCTCCTCTCCCAACCCGTCTGGTCAGCGTGCGAGCAGTAGACCAACTCCTCCCTTCGGGGAGAGGCCTCATCCAGTAGTGGATTGAATATGGCTGTGTATTATATATATAATTTAAAAAGTAATTGATAATTTGTACTATTAACAGGTATTACATTTTAACCGAATTCTAACTAAAATTAGTATAATTTTAGATTTACACATATATTTTTCTATATATTTCTCAGCCAGACACACTCTTGTCTCCCCGAATCTTTTGAATTCCCTTATCAAATAAATGTATAGATACGTTAATATGAAACCATATTGCTCTGATTATATAAAGTTTTATGTTTGCTAATATTTTATTAAGTTTATCATTTATCAGTTAACACAGTCTTCACTATTTAACAATACGACTGCTCAAATATCTGGATCATTCATACATCCAAATAGGATGATGACCCACAGAACAGCAGAAACTTCAGAATCAGTAATATCAAAGAGAAGCACGTTTCTTCATTCAAATACAAACTGCCCACAATAAATCACTTATTTTTTTTCCTATATTATTTTGAATAGCGATTGGAACTGAGTATCACTGAAAAGATACAATGAACAATAGGTCATTCCCACTACAGCTGCACCTTAAATCATGGAAAACAACCAATATGAAAATGAATTTACGCCCGAAAATGAATTATTGCGAGTGGCAGTTTGATCCACAACTTCCCGAATATATTTTTAACAGTTTATTGAATACGTAGCGAGAATAACATCACATGTACTTTCGATATCGGTACACATAGAATAATCATAAAGTGACGGAAGAGTGGATAAATTAAGAAAAATGTACGGAAATATTTTCGGGGCCAAGGTCGTTGAAAATAGGGCAAGGAAATGACAATGAAAAAGTACGAATATACCGTATTTACGCGATTCTCAGACGCATTTTTCTATCATTTTTTTTTTTATTCCACAAAATCAGGGTGCGTCTTAGATTTGAGCTTTCCGTACCGAAATTCAAACCATAAGTCTTTATATCAAAACATAAAAAAAATGTTGTTGTTTCATTGTTCACAAGAAAAGCGCTTAGAATTTCATTTTCTCCTACCGGATTTAAATACTAGTACGTTTATTTTACGCTGAAATACAATAAGAAAACAAAATCCTTTTGTTTTGATAAGGATTGTAAACTTCAGCTGAAATTACTCCTTAGGTAGAGAACTGGGATGCCTCTCAGTAAGTTCATGTCTTTTATATTCTATGTTTTACCATAAATATTAGTGTAGTACATTATTTTCTATCTTCACCAACAAAAGTCAGGGTGCGTCTTGCATTTGAGGGCGTCTTAGACTCGCATAAATACGGTATGATGAAGTTTACTGAGAAGCTGCAGAATACAAAGAAGTTGGGCATTTCGTGAGAAGTAGGATAGGTCTGTCAATCGTAACCAGGAAGAAACTGTTTGGAAAAGTTAACGCTAATGTATTATATTAAACCTGTTAAAAACTTTTATCAAAATTATGCTCTGTGTTATTTTTCATTACATGGAATATATCGGCACAGTGATTATCAATAAAAAGAAAATTAGAATCGTGAAGTGTATGTGTATTATTTACATAACGGATGTTGTAACTGAAATATTTCCTGATTTTAATTTCACTTAGCTTGCTTTTTACAGATTTTTCTTTAGTTCATAACGGTTCGTGGTGTTCTCAAGTCTTGCAACGTTAATTTAACTCATTTCCCAAAGTCATACAATGATGAAATTTTCCACAGCAACGTAAGTCGGGTGACAATGCAATATTCCATTGTAACTTTCATATATTTCTATATATTTTAAAAGCATTTTTTTTTAATATGGACTCCTTTATCCTAAAATAAATACTAATCTGCATCGATGTTGGGTTTGGCTGGTTGCAGAACACTTTAGAATTTGGATCATAACACATTAGCTTGAGAAAAAGTATCCGAACACCGAAATAACATTTTTTTTTTAAAGATACACTTTTCTTAAACAATTCATACTAAGTAAAAAATAATTTTGTTTATGCATGACTAAAAAGAAAAGTATGGGGGATGGCAATTCAAGAAATTATGAAGTATGAGAGCGCCCCATCCCCCCCATTGCTTTTCCTTTTAGTCATGCATAGACAAAATTATTTTTACTTGTTAGTACGAATGGTTTTAGAAAACTGTCTTTAAAAAGTCTGTTTTATTTTTTGAAACAGTTTTCATAAAAGAAATCTCTTTGACAGAGTGTGTTGTTTTAATAATATTAAGCGAGAAAATTTTACCATATTGTGAAATTCCTGTGACTAGGTGTTTGTTTTTTGCGCTCAGATATTCTCACAGCAGAATGCACCGCAACAACGAAATCCATTAATGAAAGTGAACTAGCAGATTAAAGCGGAAAAAGCTAAAAAGTACGGACATGGATACGATAATTTTCTGGAATAATTTCATAGCAAACATGATTATTGTATCTATTGTGTATTAACAATTGTTTGTTTCATAATAATTTATTACTATATATTTTTGTATTTTGATTATGAAACTTCTACGGACTGTCCACTTTGTAAACTGACTTCTTACTCTAAACGTACACAGATGAAGAAATATAATAATTCCTTTGACTTACACATACCAACAAAATAACGTAAGTACGTTTCATCTTTCGTTCCTTTAATCGTGTGATGAAACTCCATTGGACAGAGAAATATTGTCCTGATTGTGTAACATGTCCACATTGGATTTCTAAATTTTAGGACAATTTTCTGTAAACTAACTGACGTTAACGTACTTTCTTGCTATTTATTGAACTGAACTGCGTTTTATTTTTGATACTTTTGGCCCAGGCCGGCATGGGGTAAGAAAGAGTTGTTTGTCAGGTTTCCACCTCGTGTAAATGAAAGAAAAACTATCAAGATAGCCGTTCGCTGGGTTCGATCACAAAATCTTCCGAATGAGATGCCAACGGTCTGCCAACTGACGGCCGCTTAGTTTATTACTATTTATATTTATAAATCATAAAAAGTATTGCTCCGCGGTAGGTAGCAGGTGTGAATTAGGGTTACATCAATCGAAAAAAAAAGTTTGAAAAGGAACCCCCAGTAATATTACTATTTGATATTCAGAATAGATCTTAAACCTTACGAAACTTAAAAAGCATAAATTTAAGGTTGTGTAAAGTACTTGTTAGACAGTGTCAACATTGTACATCTGTTCCAAAATTAACGTAACGAAGGCATTACTTACCAGGTTGACTGGCACTGTACAGTTCAGACTGTAGGAATGGATATGGCATGATAACTTTATTATATCGATATGGCGAAAGAACTTCAGTGGCACTAAATACTCCGGACACGCTGGACAGGTGGAAGAGACGGGGTGTGTGATCACATTGAATCGAACTGTCCAACAGCGACATGTACAACTGACGACTTTCTCCTCCTAGACCTAAGAAAAGAACAGCATGACGTAAGCATAAAGTTATTACTCTCAATTTGCACTAATATAAGAAATATGTTATGCATTTTCACCAAATCATAAGTCATAATTACATTTACCTTTCACTTGCTGTTACAAACTTGCACTATTATACTTAAGAATAGCGAATGTACTGAGAAGGCAGAAGCAATTAGAAGATTTATATTAGGTGCCAAGCTTTCGGGTGTGTAGAACGATTTATAGTCATGAGAAGCTATGGAGCGTTGGTCAAGAAAACAGCGAGCATTTTCATAAATCAATCACATTTTATAAATCAACCATTCCGCAACAATACCCCAGTACGTTTTAGGCGACATTTTGAAACTCGAAGGAATATGAAACTTCCAATACGCCAAGCCATATTGACTTGGGTTGGACTACTGCATCTGCACAAGAAACCTCCAGGTCGTCCTCGAATAGAACAAACGCAGGGACCTAGCTGAAATATTATCTCACTCGTTACACATCTTCTGACATTCGTGCTGTTCAAGGACGATCCGGAGGTTTTCTTGCTGAAAACAGATGCAGTAGTACTAAACTCAATTCAACTCAAACGTACCCAATTCAACGTTAGTTGGTGTGTTGAAACTTTTCCATTCCTTCCAGTCTCAAAATATCGCTGGGTTACAGTTGCGGACTCCACGTCCTCGTGATCAATGCTTCACGGAGATTAAAGATTATGAATCACGAACCACCTAAACTAAGCGTGGCGCAAAATTTATATCTCCATTTCTGCCTCACCCCGTATCAGCATTTACGAAAAGAAATAATACAATAACGAAGCAATTTAAGCATATTATATATTCTCTAAAAGTCATACAATATTTTTGTTGGTATGATCAAGTTTAAAGCAGGAATTAATTTCGATTGATTTTTCTATATATTAATGAGATATAGAGCTCTGTATGGCATAAGCCGCTCTTAACTTTGAGAGATGACGTTAACTGTTAACATATTCTAGGGGAACGGATTATTATTTTTATAATAATTATGGCCACGTCTATGGACAAATGTTTTGACGCGTCTCTTGAGAGAATATTTCCCAAATTTGTAGACATCTCTCTCCTGTATGTGTAACATCTATAAAAGGAAACTGAAATTTGGGTTAATAATTCCCATTGGGTTACAACAATCTCTCTCCGGGATAAAACTAAGGAGCTATACAACTTAATGAGATTTTTTTTTAACTTAGAATGTTTTTGCCAGCGAATTTTTTGCCATTCTTTAGCTAAATACCAAGACAATATTTTCCTCAAAAATACGTCACGTTATTGTGCATATTGCTCTGCAAGTCAACAAATGCAAACGATATTTAAACATATTTCGTTTGGTAATAAGAAAAGATACAGACGTGTGTCAAAATTTTTGTCCATAGCTGTACCACCATTAACCTTATGGCGGACTGACGAAAGCAATGGAAGAAAAAGAGTTAGGATCGTCGATATACATAGAATTCGAACTTAGGTCCCTTCTCTAGTCCTGATCCAAGTCACTCTAACAACTGTCACCGGAAGACTATTAAAGTTGGGGTTGCTTTTCTGAACTTAATCAGAAATAAGCATTTGTATTCTATAATTTAAACCAAAGTCTATTTGCTTCTTGAATACAGTTGATTATTTTCACTTTTCTTTTACAGGGAGGGGACATTGGAAAACCTCTTTTTTTCTCTCACCTTGTAGCTTTTAATCTATTCTTTACTTTAAAATATTCTACTTTATTTATTTATTTATTCATTCATTCATTCATTCGAGACTATAGATGTAAAGTTTACCGTGAAAAAATTCATTGCATTCTACTCCTTCATATTGTTCTTTGACTGTTAGATCTTCACTCGAAAATCCAACTTCCAGAGGACAATACTCCTTTAACTGGACTGCTGCAAACATGGCCACCTGCAAAACAGGAATAAAATAAATATGTAAAAAAATAACCTAACGTAATGCAATTGAAGAAAGAAAAATTTCAGCTTCTTCCAGAGTACTTAATGAAGAATAATTTCTTACATAGAAGTCCAAAAGGTTCTAATGCTCTGAAACCATACAGATCAACTATAAATTTTGGAGAAAACTGAAAGCTGATCAAAATTCAGGCGAAACAATTAACGTAATGAAGTTCACAGTCATCCAACTTTTCTGAGTAACGGATGTGCTACGCATAGCACAAGTACTACTTTTCAAACCCACGTTACAATTAATTATTTTTCTCAGTAATGTATATACCTAGTGCTAGTGTAAATTAAGGCCATTAATTCCTACTATGTCTACCTGGCACCCGGATAATTACAGAGTGAAATCCCTACAGCAATATTATAACCATTTTTTTAAGAGCTAATGCTAACTGCGAAAACCGCATCTTTTAGTATAACCACGGACGACTGCTCCACCTACTGGTATTCGCAGTTCAGATAAGAAATTGAATTTCATTATTGTCTTTAGGCATCTCAGGCCGGGATAGGATGGGGCAGAAAATAATGTTAGTCGGCCAGAACCGGCATTTGCCTGGTATAACAAAGGAAAATTCTGGAAAATCTCAGTCATTATAGGTGGCCACTGGGATCGTTTCCAAGACCTTCCGATGGCTAATCCAACCCGCAACCCACTGAGCTACGGCCGTTCGCTATTAACCGCATGGTTGCAGCCGATCAATATGGTTAAAATAAAACTGCAAATTTTCTAGTTTGTATTCAAGTGAGTTTCGAAAGCAATAACGATAGCAGCCATCGTGGAATCAATTTCTACACGAAGTTGGTTTTCAGCTAACAGTTCACAGTACATTTCAATAAACCTTCAATACTTGCAGTCGTTGTTAGAATACGTTAGATACATTTTCTCCCAATTTCTAAGAACTATATCACTACATCTTTCAATGCTCGATTACAAAGATCTGATAAAATTGCAGATACAGTCTACACTGAAAATACTGAAAACCTACAGAAAAATTAGTGTTACCTGACGCGTGTGTTTATGAGATTTCGCTCCATGCCAAACGAAGATTGTGTCAGTCTCTGTATTGAGCAAGATCAATGAAGCTCGGCTTCGTAATTGACGCATGCTGCATGGCACCTCCACCAAAACAGCCTCCATCTCCCTTTCACCTCTACAATTGTACAATCGCCATGGACCTGAAATTGAAAAAAAAAATTTAGAAGATTTAATTCAGAGGCAACCAATGCAACACAATTAACTGTACTTAGAACATAAGATGCTACGCATCTCATATTGTGTCACTTGCCGTAAAGCAATAGTCTCCAAACTTTTTTGTCAGCGGGGCGAATTGGCTAAGCAAGAAGAGGGTCACATTAAAAAGGATCATCTCAAAAGTAGTATAGTAATTTTAATACATTCATTAACTTTATTGCAGGTTCTATTAGTAACAAGACATTTCATAATTAGCTGCACTCTGTTGAATATTTAAAAATAATAACCAAATTACTTGTGCTTCGAATCATAGGTGTGCTTCAAATCATCAAATCATCCCCGACCTCGCTCAACCTCGACCTTGCGAGCGACAGGGCTTCGACCTCGACCTCGCGGTTTGAGGTCGAGGGTCGGACCTCTCGAGGTTCAAAACAACTCTGCTTCAAATTATTTTTCTTTAGAGCTGCCAATGTAGAATATAGAAACTAATTCTGGATTTGTTTCGGGAACTACGCGGGGCCGCAGGTTGGAGAGCCCTGCCGCAAAGGATAACAAAACAGATTCATAAGTGAAAAGCTGAGTGGAGGACCGTTCGCTTTCAAGGAAGTGAAAGAAAATCAAAACAAGCACTTTATCACATGTTCTTACTGCAGTTTAATTGATTTACTATTTATTTTAAGCACTGCCACACAACTTCACGTTGAAAGCTATTGCATTAATTTTTTATAGCTATCTAATGTAGAGAAGATTGTTCATAAGGGCAATCCCGCTTTCACTTAAGCGGTTTACTGCATCTTCTAAACATTACGAAAAGGATGATGATTACATTGCGATAAGGAAAAATCGGGAAGCTTATAAAATTTAAAGGTCCTAATTACATTTGTCACATCTTATTCATTGATAGAACCAGCTCAATGTTTCATTGTTTCCTGTAATGACTCCCAGTTTTAGGTATCTTAAGAGCAAAGCTATAGCAACAAATATCTTATAAATCCCACTCATCGTATACACGTGTGTCCAGAAATTAGATGTCAGGATCTACAAGTGTGTCTACTGACTTCCGAAAAATTAAATCTGATTTCTCTTGGACCTTTTGCAAAATAAATAAATAACTGAGCATTCTTGAGAATATTACAACATGGCTTGCACTGATCAAGAACTTTCAATCTAATAGTTTTTTTTGTTGTTGTTGTTGTTTCTTTAAGTAAAAGAAAAATGTGTCGAAAAAAGGTGATTGGGGGTTGCCCCTTTTCTTTTCAAGTGATTGTGTAAGTTGCCCCTTTGAAAGGGGGAGGGGGCACGAACTTAAAAGTTTTCAAATGGGACCCCCCCCCATATTGTAGCATATTGTTGGAAAGGGTATTTAAAAAGAAACGCTTTGGCGCTAACTGGATGCCCATACGTTGACCCGTGCACGCAGAAACCCAAGGACTAACTATACACTACATAATCACTCAGGTGCGATTTTTAGCGTATTATGTGATTGTGTTCTAGCACGACTGTATGATTTATATAGACACAGTGTTTTTGGACCTCTTTTGAAGGTATTATTACTAACAGACATTGCTATTTAACCATGCTACTTTCGCATCAAAATTATTTTTTTCTTCTGGAGGGTGGGGATTACACATGGAGGTGACGGTTTTTCGAAATGATTTATTTCGAACTCTGACCCTAAATAAATCCTTAACGGCTCCACCTTATGGACCTGTTAGCATTTCTTTTTAATAATGAGAGTGGTTAATATACATTTTAGACACTCGGTATAAAACTATCAAATGTGGGCCAGTTGTATCAAAGCAGAAACAGAGTTCTATGGCTTTAACAAAAATAAATATAACTATTACATTTATTTATTTTTTTATCAACTGAAACCCGGTTCCGGGTCTCACATTACAATGAAACAAACTGAAGAAACTAATTCTATGAAAAATGAACTATTCTTCCGTTACAAGTCAAAGCCAAATCCAAATCCTTGACTTCCCTTCTTTTCCTTGACCTCCCACTTAAATCCTTGACCTTGTAGACACCCTGTACAAGGTGCAGAGAGATGCTTGAGGTTTCGTTGGAAAGGTCTTGGCTAGACTAGCTTGATCAGTGCAGTAGTTTAGTGCTAAAACTTTGGTAAACTTTATTTGTATATGGGCTAGTCTAGTAACTTTGGACTTCGGCCCGTCACGATTCGCCTTTAGCTGTTAAGTGTTAAAATCCACACCCATGCCGGGACTCGAACCCGGGACCTTCGAGCCAATGGCCTACCGCCGCAGACCGCTCGGCCGGCTAGTTTAGTGTTGCCAATCCATTTTTAAAAATAATTGTTCAAATTGTTTCCATTCAGTTACACCTAGCTGCGCCAAGCTTGGTATAAACATTTGACAATAGACAAGTAGTGTGGGGGTTCCCGCAACTAAGCATTGCAGTTGTCAGTGTTGCCAACCTATTTTACAGAAATTAAGGTTTGCGTGGATAAAATGCTATCAACGGATTGTTAGAAGAATCGCAGCTCTAACTTGTTCCTTATAGTACCCAGCTCACCTTTCAACACAAAAAACTCTTACCAGCACCATTTCCTAACAGTACTTGCGCATGGAGAGCACGTTTATCTATTGTCTTTGACGTGGACGTCGGCTATCTTGGGTTTCCTTCTCGCACCAATTCTACTCGTGTCTGATATTTTTATTCTAAACGCTATTGAAGATGAGGAATTCTCGAAATATCTAGTGACTTCGTATTGTGTTTATCAATTAGTGCACGAGGAAGCAACATAAATACTACCTCCCTTCTTTTATTCTGATTTTACCTTTTGTATTGCCTACCCGGTCTGTTTCTATTTGTACTTCACAGAAAAAATATCATAAAATACACAATATTTATGTTCATGCTTTTTTTTTTTTTTTAAAAGAAGAAAATCAATATATTGAGTGACTGCAATTAGTTGAATTAAAGAGAATTTACAACATTAAAAATACTGTGACAGATTGATTGATTATAACGCCGAATGTCTGTCACTCGTAACAAATCATGGCGGTCCCACGAGATCATCCTAGTTCCGGATAATCGCAGAGAACTTTTCAGCACAGCGAGGAAACCTCTTTAGGGTGGCTGTTATAGTCACCGTTGACGACTAAGATCTCCGAAGTAGTAATAGCCGCAGATGCCAAATTTGGCATAATGATCAGAGGGTTTAAGAACTCTGAGATCACTTCTTGGATGTAACATTAAA
>JAGDQP010038439.1:504-18167 GCA_022664845.1 Lepisma saccharinum
CTGTCACCACATCTGTTTTCCCACACTCAAAGAGACACTGATGTTTTGTGGAGTCAGCCATGGCACTCACTCGTCAGGACCTGCAAGAAATAAAATAAAATAGAATGAGGAACCATTACCACTTATTAACTTCGTTACGGTTGACTTTACACAAAAAGAGACTACAGTTTCATATTTTCGGACCACAAAAACATATAATTTGATATGTCGCACGTGCATATAACTTAAAGGTCTGAAAATGACGTCCATGGCAGCCATATTTGCCGCCATGTTGGATTACTGATATTGCTCACGTGATGGAAGGTGGCATCCAACGGAATTTCGAAACACACATCACAATGAAACACAAACCGTAAAAACATTTTATTCATACCTCAAAACAAGCTTTACCCTTTTGGCACCCGGACTAAATTCTGATCTATCGCCGTTCGAACACGGCATGCCCATGATTGCACAACGGCTCTCACGGCACACGTCCCACAGCTACACTTGATGAGCTGTGGCATCGTGTCCAGACATATTCCATAAGGTCTTGCATGGACTCATTCGTTCTTCTCCCCGCCTTCTCAGTCTTTCTGAACGCTCGTGGCGTCCCTCAGGCTACTGAGCATGAACTGTTCTGTTCCATCTGTTCCTCGTTGTCACGCATCTTACACAGCGGTAGATTTAATAATTTGCTGCCTGAAAGTTATGGTATTTATCTGCAAAATTTGGAGTTGCTATATTCTCTCATTCTTGGGTTTGTTCTTTTTAGTGATAAAAAATGCCTTAAACTGTATTCGAATTTAACAGTAATTCAACATTTTTTTTTCAGAAACGCTTAGCAGTAGATGCGTTATACTTGATGTGTATTATTGAAGTCAATAAGAAATATGGATTTTAATGGTAGTACAAAATTTGACAGCTCCGTGGTCTCGGAAGAGTCCAGAGAAGTGAAAGATGAGAAGATGGAAGTGTCGGATACTTTTATTCAGGTAAGTACATAACTAACCTAATTTTATGGTCTGTTGTTTATAAGAATCATATCCAGAGCTTCTCAGGCAGTTTTTATGCCAGATTTCACTGCTGTCTGTCCAATGCGTATTAATACATTGTTTCCATTCTATATCAACTATCGGATTAAACAATGTTCTTTGTAAAGCCCATCATATAAAGAGATAAACCTAGCACCTGGCGTGATCTTGGAAATGCCAACACACTTTTCTAAATAATTCACAAACAGAGCATTTCATTGTCTCGATATTTACAGCTCGAAAGTGCGCCCATACAGGGACAAACAACACCGAGCCGCTGTAACTCAGTGGTAGAGCGTTGGCGTAGAATTCGAGGGTCGTGGGTTCGATCCCAGTGGCCAACCGTCCGAATTGATTTTTCCGGGGTTTTCTCTCAGTCGCACCAGCCAAATTCCGGGATAGTACCTCTAACAAAAGCCCTGGGTGACATTCTCAAATCATTTCCCCTTCTCTATCCCGACCTGAACCTTAGATGCCTAAAGGCAATAAATAAACATTTCAAAAAATTGTCAAACAGCCACTCGTAGTCCCACAACCTAGTATTTGATACACCCTCGCTTTATGACTAAACCCCCATATTCCGTGGTGTACATTGCGAATCTTAGTAAGATGCATTGCCCTGCCATTATATCCAGACTCATCCATCGAGGTGATAGAATATGAGCGTTGACTTTAGTTTCATAAAATTATTACTCCTCCAATGTACACTACCCATGGACAAATTCAAATGTTTTCTACATTTGTTCTTCTAATATAAGAAATATTTTAGTTCTTTTTTCAGTGTTCCAATGGAAATGTATACCTACCCCTGAAGCTCGTGCCAAAGGGTGAAAGTCTTGTTTGCACCATTTTAATGTATATCACGTTTCAGGAATCAGTTATTTGTGATTGTCAACGTTTTCGTTGAACCGGAATGTTTGGCGTTTTTAGAACGTCCCTCGAGCTTCCCATTGCGCAGGTAGAATGCTGGACTTGATTGAGAACTGTTTAAGTTAGCTGCTATTGTCCTATTACACGATCTACTAAGGTAGTCCTGCAATATTTTTTTTCTATACCGAAGCCGTATAGAAGGCGCTGTCATTCGCAAGTAGTCATTTTGTTCACCATTACAGCTCACGGAGGTCACGCTGCACTGAAACAAGATGAATAACACACCGTCACCGGGAACACGATTTTTTTTTGTAAATTGTGTGTAATTGTATGTTAAGGTTAGGTAGAATGCAGCAGACGCCCAACAAATTAAAAGGCAATATTTGAAACGAACCCGGCCTTATTCTACTGGCATATTCAATATTTTGGTTAATTATGGGATATTGCTATTAATTTCCAAACTGTACGTCTTTACCCCAAACTGACACTGAGTGGTGCAATAATCAGTATTGCCCAGTTTATCAAGGTCATAGGAGTATACTGTTATAGATCAAATTCAAAGCTAGCTTTCAGATCAGCTGAAACCTCTACACTCAGAGTTTAGATCAAACAGTAGCACGATAACTACGTTCGTACAAGTGACAGAAGGTTTTCGTGAGGCCTTGGATTGTGGACATGCTAGTACCAACAATACTAGTTCTTTTGGTTTATAGCAAAGCCTCCAAATCTGTTTACTAGTACGTCATGGTTGTTAAACAAAATACTCGCTTTGTTTTTTTTTATTAAGAAACCTCGGTATTCTGGATCCGCTTCTAATGTATCGATCACTAACATTTTTTCTTCTCTAATAATAAATCATCACCGGTAACAGTAATTGCATGTGGTGCCCATCAGGGCTGTGTATCAGGTCCTCCACTTTTTCTAACTACATCAACGACATAAATTATCTAGTCCATATATGGTCCTAATCCATCACCTTTATGACGATGGTCTTCAAATTTTCTTCACCGTCCGAGCTGCCTCATAGAGTAAATAAAATAAAACAATATTTGTAAATCCTAATGAAATAGTTAATAAACCATTGTTTGTGCATTAACCGAAGAAAAGCCAGAACTATGCTTGTAGCGTCTAAATATCTTAATTGCCGGATTGACTGTGTAATAAATTTTACAATGATAATGTTAATCGTGTGTGTGTCAAGGCTTTTTGGCTTCTTTGTATTCTTTGAGTGGAATGTCAACGTTCTTACCTATATCTGTTAGACTGTCTGTGAATTGCAGGTGCGTACCGTAACACATTGGCTACGGGCGGGTAGTATACTCAGACCTTGCGGATTATTTGGCCAGAGTTATGCAAACAGACCTAAAATCCCTTGTGTTCGTTTCATTTTATATTAACCTTAGGTAATATGGGAATCTGTCTTCCTATTTTAATGTATTAGATTTGCTCTGCTTACGTGAACAACCCAAGTTTCTTAAACTCGTTTTCCTATATAAAACGCTAAATAAGCAACCATCTTTCTTTACTTATGTATCCAACTATTATGTGATTTCTATATTTCACATTCAGTTTCGCACGTCTAAATTCCTTTCCATTCCAAGGCACAATTCAAACTTTTTTTATCCTTCACAGTAATACATTTAACCTAAACGCTTCTCTAATAGATAATTCTGAATTTGTTAAATAAAAATAATATGATTTATGTACTACTTGTACGCTGACTAGACGTGTTGCAATAGGATGGATAGATAGATAGATAACAGGTGAGTGAGATAAAGAGTTGCAGGCGAGTAGGCATATAATGTGCAAATATACATTATTAGTGTCTTATTGAGCGTGGCTACATGTCACGAGAGCATACTTACGACGCCCATTACAGCAGTATGTAATAACTTGCTAAGCATGTGTCTTTTCCCACTTAATTACATATTGTTATCTGAGTATTAGTAAACCTACAAGTTTGCTCAAGAATTTTTATTTGTGACGATTATTAACTTTAGCTGAGGGAAATCATACACATCAGATTTAACACCATTATTTCTATATATAAAATATTGAATGGTGTGACAAAACTTAAAGGAAATTGATAGATTGTTCTTAATCTAATTTGTACTAACGGCGTTTCATGCTAATAATCTGAGAGCTACATGGTTATTAAGTGATGCGGTTTCTAAAAGCACCATTTGTATATTTATTTGTAACTGCTTTATATTTTTTAAACAGATATTCAGTTCAATTGAGGCAAACTCCGAGAATATTGTAGATCCATTATTCTGGGAGGATACAAATGCATCAACTGTAAAATCTTTAGTCGATGCCAGTGAATTTGAAGTTAAAAGTGAGTGGTCAGAAGAAAACAGCGAGAGAAAAGAAGAGCACGAATCTGAAAGAACATTTACATATTCTGAAGATTATTTGGAGAGCCCAAAATCTTTCCTGGTAGGTAGTTGGAAATGTTGTTATTAATTCCGTTCATGCTTCATATAGTCTACATAATGTTTGCTTTGTTCTCCTATGAGAGTTTTGGATAGTAGATTATTAAAAAAACATATTTGTATCGGTTTCATCTTTCATTAAGATCCTGTTTCATAGACCGTTTGAAGACTTTGAAATAATACACCTGTAATATTAAAAATTAGTTATCATTCGTTAAAATTTGTTTCTGCTCTGTATTCATCTGAGACCAGAAAGTCAGTTATTGGCCTATTAATATTTGGCTGATATTCTAAATTTAGTTTGTGTTTCTGTAATAAATCTGTGCCAACGACTTGAAACCTGCAATACATTTTAATTTCCGTATGCCATTTATTACCTACTCCAAGGAAACGAAATGGACAGTAAACCGTTTAGGTCTCGGACATTGCCGGAATCGAAACAGATTTGCACGTTACTTCACAAGTATATCCGTGCGAAAAATGTGTATATTTTTTAGGAGCTGTAAGCCTTAATTGCCTTCATCAAAATTAGCACATTTCAAACTAATTGTAGATAAAACTTATTATTCTTTCTGCGAACCATAAATCTTGGGTAACACTAATCAGATACTTAGTTTTAAACGTTTCTAGAATTAATTGTTTGGTAGGAGAAAGAAGGAAATAATAAGAGGTAGATCTTTCATTATCCTACATCACCAGTCCGTTTGATGAAACAATGTTCATACATTTAAAGACTAATTGCATTTATAAATTAGCCCTTTATTGCACATTATTATTTTTGATAAGAAACGCCTTTTTTAAAGTATCAATTACATAATCCTACCACGTACACACATCAAGACACTTGTTAAATGATTTTCTTTCGGCAGTTGTACATTATTCCAAGTGCAGAATATGCAAGTAGGCATATAATACTTTTCATTCATAGGTCTATGAATTATATACATAAGTTGTGTTTCTACAAATAAAGAACAACCAAAGTGTTTTTTCTTCATCCCTTGATCTTTATATAAATTTTAACTTATTTATGTATTCAAACACACACACATATTCACATGCACACGTATATATAACCTAGAAATACATCACGAGATTACTGGCTTAAAAGTATAAGCAATCGAGGATGAACAAGTAGTTCGTTTTGACGCTATTGACTGCCGGTACCTTGGAAAGCTAAACTGTGCAGCTCGATATTTCCCATATCAATAAAAGATCTGAGGGTGCTTGGTATTGTAAATAAGGAACCGTCAAAGACTTGAGACCATTTTTATACAAAACTGGTTAGAAATTCAATTCAAAAGTAAAAAAAAGCCAACTAGTAACAATACGGACTCAACAAACTATAAGTAGAACTACTGGATTTTTAAAAAATAAAACCACGTGTTAATAGGCATAATTAGGAATACTTCCCAGCAAGTAATCACCAATCGTTTGCTCCTCTTCGATATCCCAGACATATTTACTTAGAACTATTTTATAGGATATATGGTTCCATAATAAACAATAATTTTAATAATTTAATTTCAACGAAAGGTTATTAGTACAATATATTGCCAACTTCGGGTCCGTTGCCAGTTATTTCCTGTTTCAACTTAACTCATACGGAATCTGATCACGCACGTGCTTGTGCCTATGCATTTATGTTTGTGGGTTCGTATGTGTGTGTTTAGAGAGATTGAAAGAGAGATTGGTTAATAGTATGTAAATATATTGTCAGTTCATTAAGATTATTCTCCCAATGTGTTAGTAGGTGCCTTCGTGATAACATAATAACATCACCCATTACAGTACTAAATATTAACTTGATAGCCAGGTGCATTTTTGGATGTAACAACTTTCTGTCCGCGGAATATTCGTAAACGTATAAGTGCAGGATTTTTTGAAGTGGTTATTAACAGTAGCTGAGCGAAATCATTTATAGCAGCCATATATTATTTTAAATAAAATATTATGCGGTGTGACAAAACTCAATTAGAATTGTTAGACAGTGTACTTATTTGCACCACCGGTATTTGAAACCAGTAATTTGAATGCAAAAGAATGTCATATGGTTATAACTGATGTTATTTGTAAATGAACAATTTATTTAATTGTAATTACTTTAATTGTTTCAGTCATACTGCTCAGTTGATGCAAAGACCGAGAATAATGTAGATCCATTAGGCTGCGACGAATCAATTTTGTCAACTGAGATGTGTTTCTTCGATACCTCTCAGCGTGAAACTAAAAGCGACTGCTCAGAGGAAACCATAGAGTTAAAACTGCAGCAGGAATCAGAAGGAGTGTTGCCATATTCTGCAGGAACTTTCGAAAACATCAGATCTTCTCTCCAGGTAAGTAGTTTGAAATTGTATTATTAATTCCATTCTTGCTTTATTTGAATACAGTTCAGTTTGAAATCGTATATTTTTCTCGGATTATACAGAAGATATTTGTTAACACTTGTTTTTAGTTTGCTAAACTTTTTTTAATGTATATATTTCATAAACTGTTTGAACCATTTGAAGAAATGCAGCTTTAATATTACAATTAGTTACAATGTTATTTAAGCCTTTTAGGCTAAAGCCAAAAGTACGGTTTGCCTTTAACATAAGCATCATATATCAATACGACCAACTGTAGATGTTATTTGATTCAGTGCGTGAAGTGGTATGTATCAAAGTAGATGTTATAACTTTTATTCTAATCAAATTTACAAAAGCTTTGCTTTAGTATTTCTAATTAAGATCGTGGAATGACACTATATATTAAACGCTTGCTTTATAAAGTCATTCTCTATTACAATTTGTGATTCAGTATATGACCGGTTATGAAATTGGATGATGTGCAGATTAAATGAAGTGCCTGAGAGTTTGATATTTGTGACTGAACTTAATATTAACCCAAATACATTGGAGCGAAGGGATTATCGGGAATTTACTAAACGAAAATCGCGCATTAACAACATTCCGGAAGAATATGTAGCTATAAGACCATATTTCCACCTCCGAATGGAAGAATTCGTAATGCAATTCAATGTTCTTGTTCAAATAATCGCGTTTTTAAATTGTTTTAAGATTTTTGTAGATTTTACTTAAAAGTAAATGTTCTTTGTAGTAATGCATCCACCAGACCCACTTTTATATATCCTTGTGAAATGTGAAGTTATCGACACTTAAAAGAAATAAAAAAGCTATTTTGCAGTCGCATACCAATGCTAGATTTTCTCCGTTAAACACCAAGAGGTTTTCTCCTGACCTGATACCTCTGATCTTTGTAATTGGCGTTATAACAAAGAAATTGTGCAATTAAGTGATGTGTGCAATTAATTATCTTAGAAGCATATAAAGCAACGTTTTTAAGTTACGCTGAGTTAGCAAACTAATGGAATATTCACCTAATATCGGACCACATCTAGCCGTGCAGAGCGCTGCGATTTCGCGTCGAAATGAGTCCGCAAGTCTGTGAAACGCTTCCGGAGGAAGTTGACTCCACATAGCCTGGAAAGCGGAAAATTTTTGCGGCCTGTTCGTGGATGGAGGTCTCAGTGCATGGAGCCTGAGTTGAACGGCGCCTCAGATATTCTCGACGGAGTTCATATTAGGGCTCGGGAGTGGCCATCTCAGTAGTTGAACTTTTTTTGGATGCTCTTCGAACGATTCTCGGACAGCATTGGAGCGTTTTAGCGTCACCTTTTCATCTTGAAAGACCGCAAGTTCGTCGGGGTTTTGAAGGGCAGAAAATCGAGTGGAGATGGTCTACGAGCAACTGGCGATACCGGCGACTATTCAGTGGGTTTTCTAGTACAACCACGAGACCTATTCCGTACTAGGAAAACGCGTACAGACCATCACTGATATACCATTGCCTAGGACCACGCCCTCTTGACATGCGGGATCCATCGCTTCATGAGGTCTGCGCCGCACACGGTATAGTTGATACCGCGACTCGTCGGATCTTGTGACGTAACTCTACTGTTGCAACGTCCATTCGAGGGGATTGGTGTCAAATGTAAGCCGGACTCGCTGATGACCCGGGTTAGCAGGGGCACTCGTGTAGTGCGATGGCTCCCATACGCAAGGGGATACATGTTCCGAAGGATTGTCCACTGGGATACGTAGTATAATAAGGTTTGATTGTTAGTATTCGTGTGTCATTCTAGAATTCGACAAATTTCTACCATTGTGGGTCCTTCGTAACCACGAGCATAGCGGCGTGCAGCTATCAGTGTTATTTGACTGACTGTTACAGTAATTCGCGGCATTGAGTGTAAACTAGTGCCAGATATTCATTTGTATCGTACCAAAATCATGCTATTCAAAAGTTTTCCCGACATTTTCTCCAAACACTGGCAAATGTTACCTAATATTTTACACACAAACTCAGTTATAATGCTGGTTTCAAATATGTATATACTTGTATGTTCTAGATCTGAGTGTCCACTTGAAATAGTGTAACTTGTACGTATTATTTTGTATATTCTGGCTATTTTGTGAGTGCATAATTCGTATAGAAACTACTGTTAACACCCTAGCATGTTTATACGATGAATCTGAATTATACGTATTGTGTAATGCTTTATTATGTTGAATGTAAATCTCATAAAATATTGGGCCGACACATTGTAGTTATTTTATACGCAGTGGGAACAATGTCTTGTTCTGGGATCCGGAGATAGCGATAGTTGTGGTATGAGAGGAGCATGGCAGCCATTTTAACAGCACGAGTGTAATTGCGACAAGGTGAAAATAAGTACTGAAGACGTTTTCAGCTGTGATAGGTCTAACTGAATTCTTATCCCACTGTGTGTCTTGTTTCTCAAAGTGAGAAATGGATGAGAATGTCGTAACACTACTCAAAGCTAGCTTGGGATAATCACGTTTCTAACACTGCAGAATATGTTTTCAACTTTTACTATGCTCGTCTTCACTTCTATTTGGTTAAGGAAAACTGCATTTTCCAGGAACATTATAAACATAAGCCGATAATTCATTACAATGCTAAATATATTTTCTTTTATACAGCTCATGAGAGAAGTGTGGCTAATCTTACTCCTTACATCTGCTTCTTACAAGATACATTCACTTGACCGATATTGGTTCATATTAAAGAAAATGTAGTCCTCCTCGTCTTTATCGGTGTTTAAAAAATTCTCTAAAATTTCGAGACCAATGAGACCCTTTGAAAAATTTTGTTGTGGTCATATGTAAACACTGGATGCTTCATCAAATGTATTAAGTTTCATTAAAGTTAGACATAAATTTCTTGCATTTTACATAGTAATGCACCATGATATTGAAATTAGCTAAGAACTAGGTTTAATTAACACTGTAATAACAAGTTAATTTTTGGTTAGTCATATTAGCTACTCTTATGTAAAAATACGGTCTCTTCCATGGCTTTTAATTTTAAAAAAATTATCCATTACAAGATTGATAAGGTGGAACTTGTAACTTTCAATATTAATATTTGTCATACACCACAGCATGTTTACAATTTTGGATCGTCCTGGTATGACATGAACGTGTCTTATAGAGTTAAAAACTTGCGCACAGGGTAGTACCTAAAAATACACCCAAATGCGTTGGTGTGAACGAAACATCGAACGGAGGCGGCGAACGACACACGCTTACATAGCCGCGAGAGCGATGCCTGAAGACGCTGTAGTACTTACGACGCCGTGCTGAAAATTCGTAGAAAATAATGGATTCTCAGCACCAAGATAAAGTATAAGACGGTGGTGAATGGTAGCACTCTCTTGATACAAGTAGAGGGGTGAATTTAGAGGAAAGAACTGGTGGCCAAATCTAATGATTAGTGTCCGTGCGAGGAAATTTTTGAAACATTTTAAATTCTGGTCCTAATGAGTATTGTAGTATTTTTAACGGCGCATAGTAGTAATTTTCGTATTTTCTGACTTTTAATTAATCAGTTATTTCAGCGCTATTGCAGTTATGGTAGGAAACATCGAAACATAACTAATCGTCACTAATAAAGAAGTAATTTGAATTATTACACCACTATTACGAAGAACGTATACACAATTTAATATTTTGTCAAATGATTTTTGTGTGCGATGTAAACCTTTGGATGCGTAATTCGTATCATCAATTTTCACGCATTTATCCATATTCAGTTCAGCCTTATAATATTCAACAACGCCTGGCGTTATTTTTATAATTACTGTATGCATTGTTCAACATACAATGTAACTGCATTTCACCCATGAAACGAATATTTTATTCCATAGTCATTTATGCGGATAATATCAGCCTTAAATATTTTGCACTTTCCACATGCTTCTTTCTGTGCACTGTGATGGGATCGATATCAATACGCCCCTCTTTGATTAGATACTTAACATGCCCCAATTCTCAACATTAGCCGCTTTCGGCGTACAGGCACAAGCTATAATATCTTCCTCAACATTCTGACGCCTATTATTCACGTTGTGTGGATCATTTTCACCCCCTCCGTTCGGCGACAAGCCTATTCTGAATGACTTTAGTTCATTCAGCAAATATTTCGTTACTTATATTTAGCTCCCTGATTCCATATTGTCTTTTACAGTGTGTCATCTTATCCTATGTTCATTTTATTCTTCGTGAAGATGTCTTATCGCAAGAGTAAACTTGATTCTCTGAGTATTCACCGTAACGAGCCAATCCTATACCCAAATTCTTAGCTTTAATTCCCAAACGTTATATCTCGCATGCACACGTTTTCAGGGTAAGTTAGATTATAAGAATACAGCTCTCACTGTAAATACCGTTGCTCTCACAAGGTTACTATACTAGTGTTACTCAGTGGCTCCTTTCAACTCTTTCTGGTACTGTTTAACTAATAATTCGCTTTCTCTTTCTTGGAATTCTTGGTATACATAAACATAAAGCGGCCAAGGATGACAGTCTCATGGCCAGTTTGTGATTTGAGCATGATGAACTTCGAGAATTTTTTAACAAGTATTACCCCTACGCGGGAGCGAAATGGTGAGACATGTTCTCTGCTGAATACAATCGCTTTGCTATATGAACAGCTGCAACCCAGATGTAGAAGCCTGAGATACTCGCGTATTTTATAATGGTCGAAATTGTGTACCAGAACACAATTGCCCTCGAAATCGCTGTATTTAAAATTGTCAAAATTGTGGACACTTTAATTATGGGAACCGAGTAATATGACCGCATATTACATTTACACTGATGATTGGCACAAGATATATGCTTGGAGAAGAGTAGTATTTATATACACTGTCATGTTTGTATCAATTTCCTTGTATCTCATTTCTGTAACAGTTTATTATTTTCTGTGTTATGACGCGTGTTTTAAACCGGTATCCATTAATATAACGGTTTCCCTTTTTGTAGCTTATTAATCGTAACTGCGTCTTACATTCATGTGATCTCATCAGCTTTTCATAAATCATCTTTTCTTGAAATCAAACATGAATAAATATATTTGGGATAAGTTTTCTTGACAAATATATAAGTATTAGGTGTGACGGTTTTGCTATTTATGAAACAGAGATTTCCCCGAATCTAAGAACATTTGAATTTATTGAATATGATATCCAAATTCGTATAAAGTGCATTGCCTTCCTGATAGCAAAATTTTTGGAGATACGTAGGATATTTTCCATAACCAATTGTAGCATCTTACTTTAAGTGAGACGATAAAAAATGTATCTATTGATAGAAATAGTTTCCATTACACTCTTAGCCATGTATCGAAAGGAATTTGTTGTTTGCTTTGTTAGTCGTCATCGGATTGACAGCCAAGTTGCAGATTCTACAGATAGCTACAAAAAGCTCCTGCTAATAATAATATAAAAGAAGAAAATGAGAATAAAAATACATTCTCTTTAACTCCGTGTGGCATTTAATAGACATAGACCTTTCAGAAACGTTTTACAATGTAATTGTCCAATCATGTGGTGAACATATTTCAAGAGCAAAATATATCTGAAAAGAGATGTACGGTTTCATAAATCCTAGAGTACTATAAAACAATGTACGCAGTGAGTGATACAACTGTATGCCGTACCTACAAAATGTTCATTTTAAATTCAAGTTACCCTCAAATCCTCGCGTTTGGTCAACATGACCCCAATTCAATTACATGACGATCATAATAGTAAATACGGCGGAAGTCGTCATCACCTTCGACGAGCGTTTGGCGTTCGGAATTTGAGAGGAGAAAATTTAAAGGACCGCACATAACTTTATCTAACCTCCACTTTCCCATGGACACGAATTTAAGATAATCTACAAAAAATGCAAAAAAAAAGCGATTATTGATAATAAAAATATATTTTTATTCAAAAGTTTTAACCCAAGGAAATTCGAACCCGAGACCTCTCACTTAAGAAGCCAAGGTTTTGACCTTTCGGCCACGAAGCCGATTTGGAAAGTGTTGGTTTCGCTGTTCCATTCACAGTGGGTAGCGTCAGAGCCTGTCAGTATGACGTCGCAGGTGATGACAACTTCTGCCGTGTTTACTATTTTAATCCTCAAGTAATTCAATTCTGTATCATTTGGTGGGAATAAAATCTAAATATCAACAGTTTATTGCTTATTTATGAGTTATAATTAATGACGTGGAATTTTAGTCATTTACATATTTTTAATATTCTGTTTTAAAGTTTTATGATTTAATGCTACAGCAATTTACTTTCAAGTGACGAGTTTTATTACAATCTTCACACATAAATTTAATATATCCCTTGCACAATAGTAAATTGCTGGCGGTGTACTGAACGATCTACATCGACAATTCATCAGTAAAATCAATTCCAAACTATTTCTAGGCGCCGTTTTCACCGACCCTTCCTTAAATTTCGGTTAAGGGACCGTTAGTTAACGCTTACATACATATTTAAGCGTCCCTTGAGTTTTTTTCCATTGCATCTGCTTTTAGAGCTACGATTTAAGGTTCCCTTAACGAGCGAAACGTTAAACATGTGTTTTCCTGAATAAGTGATTTCTCATACATTCTGTTCCATATTCAAGAATTGCGGTTTATCCTCGAGGTTGGCCGGAAATGATAATCACAGTGCGTTGAGTAGAAAGTAAACAAATTCACCCTAATTTTTCGCATGAATAGTATTTATTTTACTGTACTCAGAGCGCTTACAAATTAATGTGATATATTAAAAAGAATACTTGTAATTCAAATCAAATACAGTTCCTTAGAACGCATAAATGGCTCTCATCTATCTCGCCTGATTGGCGGAAAGTGTCAGTGTAGGGTGTCCGCACCTGAAATGGACAAGTCGCTAGTGGTTGACCAATAAGGGCAACAATAGAGTTTATATTCGATATAGTAGTAAACAAAATACGTTTGGTATTTCCGTAAGGTTTAATAGTGTAGTCCCCAAACGTTGTACAATCGACAAACGCATTGCCACTCCCAAAATCGCTTAAATGTGTAAAGTGAATCTGGAGTAGAGCAGTGTGCACAGTAAAAAGACTGAACCTGAACTACAATTAATACATTATATACGTGTATTTGTACTAGAAGCTACGTTGAATTGAAGTAATTAATTATTTTATCGCTTCGTTGTTCAAGGAACAATCTACAGTAAACGAAATGAATAATTTACACTGGTACAATCGTCGTTCACAATTAGCTTTTTACAACTGGTCACCTAATGCTGCACATCTTCAGCAATAATTTTTTGTGTTGTCAAATCAAACAAATGCGACCTAGTTTTCCTTTGACTTTTTCTTCACTGTCTCAGGCTTCGTTTCGTTGACGAAATAGCTATTTTATTATTATTATATGAACGTCAGTTCGTGTTTGCACTTGAAATTTTCCTTATTTTGTTAACTATTGGTAATGTCACCTATATACAGTATTTTCAGCACCCTGCAAGTAGAAACAGATGAGGCTATAAGCATTCCTTCTTCAAGTAATACAAATAACTACATTGGAATTGCATAATTCAATTCCATATAACAGAAGTAATTTATAGAAATAATTACAGTTATGTTTTCTTTATTCCGATATATACAGACTTGTTTTGCTAGATTTATTTGGTGATCAATTTAAAAATGGACACGAATTACGTCTTGTCTGTAGTTAAGGAGATGCATTCCACGGAATATTAGAGAGTCTCAATGTTCTGTGTACACACTCGCACATTATGTTTGCAGTTCTTTTGTGCCAGACAATATGAAAATATATAGCTGATTACATACTTAATGGAATCACATTATACGTAGTGTACAAGAGAGCATTCTACGAGAAGTTCTACTTATGGAGTGTTTTCCCTCAACTATACCCTACGGCTATACTCCGAATGTTATGGAAGTCACGGTTATATAACTAGTAATAATAATTACAATCCGAGAGTTCAAAAAGAAACATGGGAACCACTAAGGATAGATACTTGAAAGAATATTAAAGGGACGATATCAGACATTCCCGACATCAGATTGATTTTTTCTTTTTATGTTCAAACACATTAGGAAACTATAATATACTGTGTTATTTACACGTTATACATTGCTCGCGATGTGTTGTTTCCAAAATTGCCCTAAAGAGTGCATCTTCTTGTGCATTTTCTATATAAACATTGTCGACCATCATATTTACTTTGCTAGGTAAGAATGCAAACTTATTTTCGAAAGTACATAGATACCTATTTAGGAAATCATATATTTCATCATGTATAAATCATACATAATAATCAGCATAGCTATCCGCGATATTGCTACGTAATGTAAGGTCCCGTTAAACACTTAGGAATAAAAATCGGGTCCTTAAATTATGGACGAGTTTGAGGAACTATTAACCTTGAGGGAAGTTGGTAAAATAATATGGCGCTATACGGAAGCGTTAAATGGGCATAAAGCTTCCTTAATGTTTAAGGAAGATCGAAACCGGCGATAGGTGTCGTAAGATTGCTTCGTCAGCGAACTACTTTTGACTCATTCAAAGGATGAAAGATATGTCTTCCCTAACACGAAAAATACCACAATATTTCTCCACATTGAAGATAAACAATCCTGTTTCATGGTTCCATTGTTGTAGACTTCCTAGATTGTCTGCATCTCTACTCCATTTAGTATTCTATTCTTCCAAAAGATTTTCATTTTCAAAACTGCTGCTACCTAATTCATCTTCCTTTTCAATATGTAACCTCAAAAATAGATGTGACTATGTTCTAAATGCATATGTGTAATTTTTTTCGTACTGCACTCTTCTTAAGATCTTCTAATAATAATATAGAGACATAAAAACAACAAACAAAGCACGAAAATTTAATATAACTCTTGCCATAACGGGTTGTATCAGAGGATAAAACAGTTTCCCAGTTTTCAGAAAAGATGGTTTCGTAAGCAGCCAAACACAATAGGTCATCGACGAAGATATAAATTAGTAAACTACTCGGGGCGGCGGGAAACTGGTACTTGTTTGCTGTGATGCAAACGAAGTTACATACGCAGGATCACATTTACAACACGCGAAGATCCCAGGGTTAAGAAGTAAGCAAAGCACTAACAATCCGTGTAAAATGAAATGACTTGTTTTTCGGAGATTCTTAAAACGCCAATAGAAAATATCGTAAAGTAACTTTTATTCTAATTTCAGCTCAAAGAATACGGAGGAGCCAATTCATTGACGGAACGTTTCAAATGTGAAACATGTGAATACAAAAGTGTTAAAAAAAGTAATCTGAAATTACATATGTTAACACACACAATCGAAAGGCCTTTTCAGTGTGAATTATGTGAATATAAATTTTCTCGAAAAGGTGATCTAAAAAGACACATGTTAAAACATTCAGACAAATGGCGTTTTCAATGTGAGACATGTGAATATAAATGTATTCAAAAAAGTAATCTGAAATTACACATGTTAACACATATGGACGAAAGGCCTTTTCAATGTGGATTATGTGAATATAAGTGTACTCGAAAGAGTGATCTTAATAGACACATGTTAATACATACAGACGAAAGACCTTTTCAATGCGAGAAATGTGCATATAAATGTATTCTAAAGAGTAATCTGAAAACACACATTTTAACACATGCATACGAAAGACAGTTTCAATGTAAATTATGTGAATGTAAATGTACTCGAAAGAGTGATCTGAAAAGACACATGTTAGCACATACAGACGAAATACCTTTTCAATGTGAAACATGTGAATATAAATGTATTGAAAAAAGTTGTCTGAAAATACACATGTTACGACACACAGACGAAAGGCCTTTTCAATGTGAAACATGTGACTATAAATGTATTCAGAAAAGTAGTCTGAAATTACATATGTTAACACACACAGGCGAAAGTCATTTTCAATGTAAATTATGTGAATATAAATGCATTCAAAGAAGTATTCTGAAAAGACATATGTTAAAACACACAGACGAAAGGCCTTTTCAATGTGAATTATGTGAATGTAAATTTATCCACAAAGGTGTTCTGAAAAGACACATGTTAACACACAGAGACGAAATGCCACTCGAATGTAAAACCTGTGAATATAAATGTATTCGAAAGAATAATATGAAAATGCACATGTTAACACACACTGAAGAAAGGCCTTTCCAATGTGAATTGTGTGAATATAAATGTACTCGAAAGAGTTATCTGAAAATACACATGTTAACACACACAGGCGAAAGGCCTTTTAAATGTGCATTATGCAATTATAAATGTACTCGAAAGGATAATCTGAAAGCTCATATTAATACACACAGACGAAAAGCTTTCTCAATGTGGATATAAATATACTCGAAAGAGTAATCTGAAAAAAAAAAAATAAATGTAGACCTTTCAATAAAATAAATGTAATGTGAAAATACGCATGCAGACGAGTGACCTTTTCAATATAAAAAAAATGTATTTAATGTGAAAATACACATGCAGACGAGTGACCTTTTCAATGTGATACGTGTGGATATAGATGTACTGGGAAGATTAGTCGGCTAAAATGCATGCATACTAAAGGCCTTCTCACTGTGAATATAAATCTATTCAAAAGAGTAATCTGGAAACATGTGAACACACACAGGTGAAAGGCTTTTTTTCTCAGCATGAATCTATTTTAATAAGCTGCCTGCAACGAGCATACAGGAAAATGGCGCTTGGAATGAGAAGCATGTAAGTGTAAATAAATTCAAAATAGTGACTCGTAAGAACATAGTGATTTGGAGCAACACGTAAAAAAAAAAAAAAAACAAGCTTCTACAGCGTCAGTATGAATGTGCTTTAAAGTTAAAGGAAAATCCGTATCAAGAAGGGTGTTGTATGTTAATCGTTTGGCTACAATCGAATTAAAAATAATGTGTTTTGAGTGTCTTCCATGAAATGTTACAATAAAGGGAAATATTCTCCTTAAGAAATCGCCAGA
>JAGDQP010038440.1:4170-18166 GCA_022664845.1 Lepisma saccharinum
TTGGCAGAGCCGGGAATCGAACCCGGACCCTTGTATTAAAATAGTTTCAACTCCTGCCAAATAAAAAATGTTCCGATTTTCAATCTAATTTTGATCGAAATATCTTCTAGGGGGGGATAAATTTATCCCTGGCAGGGAGGAAAAATAAATTTGTCAGGGAGGGAAACTTATTTGCCAGGGGGAGGAATCCCGGGAATCACCCCTGTTAATTCGCACACTGATTATTGCAGAAAGAAGGTGGTCTTTCGAACAAAACGTTTGTCAATATTTGCACTGTCTGTGGTTCTTATACCAATCACATTTTAACTGCAAACGTTTTCTTTTAAATATGTCATAGAGGAGGGAGGGGGGGGGGAGCATGTTACGTTCAGAGCTGAAACGGGTCCTCGAGTCAAACTAGTCATTGCACAGTGGTCCGAATAGCCTGAAAACTCGTTAAAAAATATAATTTCGAAAGTGCTAAAAGCTGTGTGTTTAACTGCTATGCATTTCTTATACTATATCTGGCGATAATAAAACTGAAGGCCATGAATAGATAATCCATCGTCTTCAGTTTGGTATTGCCAGTCTAAAGTTGCAGTTTGAGGTTGAGTTCTTGTCGTCAGTGTTCTAGGGGTAGCAAACCCAGTAATTCAATAAAATATAGGATCACCATCACTGACAAGTAATGATGAGCAATGCTTGAAATGGTTTTATTTACATCCTTGTTATTGTAAAAAAATAAATATAATATATAGTCCTATAGTTGGTTTTTTATACATTAACGTATATCCTGTGTTTTATTTAATTTTGAGCATTGATAGCATGATTAAGTAGAGCTACAAAATTTTCGAATGTTTTCCGATGCTAACAGCTACGTTAAAATATTATTTGATTGTTCCATATTCACCCTCTAAAAGAAAAATTGTGACTTTGGATGTTAGCCTAGAAAGTGTCACTCTGTGCAAAATGAGGTAGAACATAAGAGATTCACAAAAATGCGAATTTAGGCAAACAGGGTTAATGGATAATGTCTATGAACGTAAAAGATAAGTTTTTTTTTCAGTGATATTCCTAAAACAAAGGATTCAAATTGGATTGTCCTACGATGTTATATTCCTTTGAAAACTTGATTTGTATTTTCAGTATGGAATTCCGACGGCGACGAGTCATGTTGTACAGCATATTACAGCATTCAAGTGGAAGAAAGGAGCAAGAGGCATTTTTGTTAAATCATTTATTAAACGAAACAGGGCAGAAGATTCCCAGGAAAACTGCAAAGTTCTAGGTGATGTTTCCCAGTTTTGTAACGAACTATTTCGCCAACTGGATACCGCTGATAGAAGCCCACAAAAGTTTCCCAAAGTTAACGGATATGGTTGGAGCAAGACATCACTTCTATAAAGTAAGTATAGATTCACCTTATCCTCTTATTTGAAGAGGACAACCAAAGACAAGCTTTGAAGCGAGAAGTATCCGATCAGAGATGAAGGAATTAAACATTGTGTGGGGTTTCTTCCTGATCCGGATGAAGTTTTTGCTCAAATGATAGTTACACGTCAACAATATTTTTTGGACAAAGAAGATAAATAATTCAAAATTACGTTAATAGATGGTGATGCGATCGAAATATTCGAGATTATTTTAAGAACAATATCCAGAGGAATTTTCATCAACGTGATACTCTTGAAAAGTAGGCAAATAATTATTAAACTGACGATATTTATGTTTCTTTGTACTGTATCTCTGGTATTACATACATACATGTATGCACATAGTTCTACTTCGTGGTGCTGCAATAGTCTCTCCAGCACTTCTTCCCATAGGACAGATGCCAAAACAGGAGCAACAAACTGCAGGCAAACATTTCATAGAGTGTAGAGAGGTCCTTTCTCTATAATAAAAAAAATAAAAAATAAAAAAAACGTGACTTGCAACAAAGATAGACATTATACACTGTCTGCTAAGGACGTTCTACTCCTTGACTTCCTCACTTCCACATCAACTCCAAATGAAATCAAATAGACGAAGTCTTTCTGAGAAGGATGTAAGCCTTGAAATCCTCCTCTGGATTCTCTAACCCTGTACCTGACAGCGATGACAGTCAGGAATTGTAACAAGTATCAAAACATATTTTGGCATTTTTTTGCACTTAGAAAAAATATTTGGATTTGTATTTTTCTTTGTGTAATTTGTGCTTTTTGTTACAATAAACGTTTCCGTTATTAATGTGCAAATCTATATTTTGTGGTTTAATTACTTATTTTGTACCTGATTTCGGGAAATGTAGATATTCCGATACTGGTTACCTAATCGTAAGCTAATATATTTCACTCCCAGAAAATTCATGTATATTTTTAGGAGTATTACGGACATCTTTACGCGCGAATACAGGTCATACCGGTGAAATTTATGTATTTTCCCCCCTTAGTTATTGGGATTTTTATGTCGAAACACCTATCACTCCAGCAAAGCCATGTATTTTTCCGGTTCATTACCTGAATTTTTACTGTGAGATATATCTCATTCAGGGTAAGTTCATGTCTTTTTTCCGGTTCTATTACCTGAATTTTTACTGTGAAATATCTGCCACTCCGGTGAAATTCAAGTACTTTTTCCGGTCCATTTCCTGAACTTTTAAGGTGTAATATCTGAAACTCCGGTGAAATTCAAGTACTTTTTACGGTTGGTTACCTGAACTTTTACTGTAAAAACTTGGTGTCCCCCGATTGCCAGTAATTTCACCGTAAAATTTCCGGTCTTTTTTTTAAGAGTGTACCTAATCAAGAAAGTTCGAAACAATACACAGACACTAGCAGCAAATATTTTTGGCCGAATTTTCCGGCTATTTGAACCAATTGAGTTTTAAACTGGGTCGCCGGGTTATCGGGTTTATGTTTGGTACCCGGCCAGACCAAGTGATCACGAGAGGGTAACGTAGACTTTTTAAAAATTCTCTCCTTATTATACACTGCTGAGTTTGGACAGTGTTTCTACTAGCGGTGACCGGGATTGCCAATGTTATCCCAGAGCACGAAAGTCAATCGGGTCAATTTTGGATCGGGTCCACGGGTCACCTATGTTCGGACCAGGCAGCGACACCAAAAGAGACCCTGTTTCAGCTCTGGTTACGTATTGTAGCACAGCAAAAGACGTGGGAAATGGAGCGAGGGTACAGGCTTACTCCATTTAAAAACGTAGCTAAGATAAATTATTTCGTTATTACGTATGTGACCACTTCCTGTGTAAAAACTTAGGATTAAATATTTAATTAATCTCAGTCTGTAGAGAACGTGTTATCTCAACACAAAAGACATCCGGAATTCTGTAGAAACTCAAGAGATTTCGCGAAGAATTAACTGTCAGATACCTTTTGCTCAATCGTTATTTTGCAGTCTTGTCTATTACTGCCATATCATTTCTAGTCCCAACTACATAGAAAATTTGCATATGGTAAGAAAAATGGCTTCAACCATGAAATCTCTCAGTATTTCCCAGAAAATATTTGCATGATATTTGGTGCAAACATATTAACGAGAAAAAAAAGTAATGATCTATCAAGTAAATTAATTGAAAATAATTACCGAAAAATATGCTTTTACAATCATTTTGCACGTAATCATTTGAAATTTGATAACCTCCTTCTCTCTCCGCTTGTACTATCATAAAAATGGGAAGGCGTTCCTCCTTCTCAGTATGTCCCAAAGATCTGGAATGACCACCCGAACAGTGTTAGAAGCAGAAATATGATTTTACTTTGATCCTTTAAAAAAATTGTCAAAACATTTTTTTTTTATTTCTTTAATTTTTATTATAGTTGGACTGTAGAATAATTGAATCCAGGGATTTCACCAAGTTTTTTATTTTGGTGGGGTGTAAAGCGAAAATTGGGAGGGTGTAAGTGGAGATTTGTACGGTTTATATAGTTTTTTTTGACCGTCAAAATTTCAAAGTGGGAAGGATGCTCTTGGGGATTTGGGGAGTCTGGTGGAATCACTGATTGTATCCCTTTTATTGATTGACAAAAGTTAGACGCTATATCTATCTATGCTTGAGTCTTGGTCTCAATAAAAAATAATTGTAATTCTGATGTTCGGAAGTGAAAATGTTGATTGTAAAATACAATGTGACTTGCACTAAAATTAAAATAAAAATTTTAAACGTTTATTTCTGCTGTAGAAAATGAAAGTTTAATATTTGTAGTTATTAACATTCTATTTCTGCCAGCAGACAAAAATTATATCGAAATTGCATGACGTGTGGGCTGTATGTGGCGAAAAAAGAAGCAACTTGCGTCTGAATGAGTACACTTGTTAGTCACTCAGGCAACAGAGTGTCATTTTGAAAATACTTTCAGTTTAAAACGTGACTAACAGATATACTTATGCAGTGATAAACTGATGATTACTTAAAATGCTTTATATGCAAGATATGTTTAAGGTTGCTATTCTTCATGAGCGTTCTTCTCGGAGGCACGAAAGTCTTGAAGCAAAGTTAATCTATGGTGGTTTACCATTGCCTTTCATCGAGAGGACAATAATTTAATATTCTACGGACGGGACAAGTAAATTTTATGTAGATTCCGAGCTACTTGAGTAACCAACTGGAATCGATCCAGAGACTGCTAGATTAGAAGATAATTTTAAAGACGTGAAATGTCAATCCATATAAAGATGAAAAATGATAGCTCTCGTGCTCTAATGGACTACGATCTCCGATTTCGGATAAGCACTTTCAATCAAGATTCCTGCTCACCACCAACCATCCTGATAGGTTTTGCAGGGATTTTCTGAGTTTCACAAGATAAATGACGGGATTATAACTTCTATAGAGACTGTGGTCACTACGTCCTTATTCTTTCTCGAACAGCTATAGCAAAGTGTAATACGTGATGGCAACAGTCCTAATGTTTTTTTTCTAAGAATTTTAAAAAAAGAGGAAGAAAATGGTTAATTTAAATGAGTACTTACATTGCTTTTGAATTTCCAGTTCCTTAGAAAGCCTTCTTGTGTTCCTCTTACAATACATTCTTGATGAATGTTGCACTTAATTGAAATGTTTTTGGCACCACACACTTTCTAGATCACAATTAGTGCTTAATTTGAACGTTTTATCGATGTTCCAGAATAGATCCTTGTGGCACTCCAGCTTTCTATAACCAAAAATCTCCATTATAATCTACAACACATGTTACATTTAACACTTAAGATTGAATAAAACAAAACACTGCACGATAACTAACCACAACTAAACAAATCATAAAACACTATAATTCCACACTGGAGGAAAAGCAAGAAAGCTTTAACTTTTCTTGCCTTATACAAACAAAAGTGACTGCTTGATAAGACAATCTTTCTACAACTGATTTCCTAGTCAGAGTGTAACAACAATTTTAATTTCACTTGTAATTTACCCCCTACCCATCAAATTTCTTTTTGTTTGCTTTTTGAATATCACAGCACTACTTACAAAGAATTATCTTTCATTTTGGTTATTTTTCTGGAACAAGAAAAGACTAACATCAGACTAATTGAATATAAGAATAGGGGGGAAAACGAAAAAAAGCTTTTTCACTGACAATTTTTCTGCTATACACTGCAACGTATTATAACTGATAATAATATCTAAATATAGAGAGGAGTGAATGATTATCGTCCACTTATACGCTTTTCTTCTTCTTCAGATCCTTTCCCCCAATCTTCAACCTAACTTCTGCAGAAAAGTGGCTAATTTTTTTATTATTTTGTCTTCGTTCTTCCGGAGAGAATTGTCCTAAACATCACTTGCGGGGTGTGTTTTAAGGTTCAATTACATTTGATGATACAATAACGTACTATTGGTTAAATTGCCTATATTAAATCAATCTTTTCGAATCCTACAGCTGCTAGTTTATTTACGTTATTGGTGGTTATTCAATTTTCTTAGTGTTATTTATTTGTCTATGTAATTTTCTAAAATGTTTACACACTTATGTGAGAGGGGAGGGGGAATTAGTGGAAAATAAAAACAAAAGCAAATATTACAAAATTATTAGAAAAAGATGCATAAATGTTCCCTCCTTAAGTAAAAAAAAAAGTGTGTGTGTGTGTGTGTGTGTGTGTGTGTGTGTGGAGGAGGGGGGGAATTAAGATAGTTACGGAAATTAAACTGAAGCGTGAAATTATCTCTGTGAAAAGAGGAAAGTAATATTTTTTTCTTTCTTTCTCTCACATATGTGTTTTGTGGTTAAAATTGTAACAGAAATTAGGATCGTTCAATATAATTTGTTCCTTTTATTATTTTTTAACATGTCTTGGTATTTGCATCTTACGGCAAAATCAGCATTCAAGTAATTGTTGTTGAAAAAAAAAATATTTGAAAGGTCTAGTTATATCAAATTAAAGTTGGTGTAAACGGCGAAGAAAGTGCTGTTATTACGTTGTTGTGTCTAATTTGTCCTTGCATCTAATAGCCAATCAAGTTTATCTCTGGACTGGATCAGGAAATTAAAAAAAAAATGAACCAAGAGAATTATAAAAATTTAAAGTCACTTAAGTTAGTTTTTTTTCTATAATATAAACTATCGGGACGGGCGTAAGCCATAGTGCTGTTACCGCCCATAAAATTAATTTTATAAAATATAAACCTTGTTAATTTAATCGTGTTTTTGGGTTCCTTTTCTTTAATTAAAATTCCTAAACATTTCTGGAGGCAGGTATAAGTTTACCCAGAAATAAATAAATTCCATACAACTGTTCCTTTTTTTTTTCTAGTTCTCTAGTGATTATATTGTACACATCGAAATCTTTTATATATTTAAATTTTGATTTATGGATTAAACTGGCTACTATTGGTCTAAGTCGTTACATATGAGGGATGATATACCTCACTGAAGTCACTCTTTCCACCAAAAGTCTCAAGGGACATGTTATAGTATATATACATAGGCCTATGCATTCGGTATGGTACCACTTCACACATTCAACACATTGAAATGAAGAAAAGCATTCGAGATATGAACTAACGGTAAGTACTCGTACCTGTAATTTTATAGGGGTGTATTAAAGAAAAAAAACGAAAAAAAGAGGTGATTTCATATTAAAAATGTCACTGTGGATGAAAATAACTATAATTTTCGTTTATGTCACAGTGGGAAGAACACGAATATCAAAAACTAATATAAAAAGAATAGGTTTCATGTTCAATAACTCTGATGATGAACCATCATTTTAAAAAAAATGTATTCCCATAATCTTATATGTCGCATACATGTATTTGACTATAACTACCAGAAAATAACCAACAAATTGTAGTCTTACAGTACAGATTATTCACATGTTTATATCCTCCCCCACTTATTTTGTTCATCCGTTTTATGCTAATTTTATGTTTGTAACTTGCAAGTAAGCAACGACGCGTTTATGTTGCATGTCAAAATTAATAAGGTCACTGCAAAACCAACTTTAGAAAGTACATAAAAGACTAAATAATACTAAAATCAATCAGTACGACCTCTGTGGTCATCAGGTTTCATGGATCAGACTAGCGAAATCGTTTCGAGTTCAAATCCTAGCCTGCGGTATGAATTTGAATGTTAGAAAACAATACGCTCGTTGAGCGGAAGAACGGGGGCTTACCCCTCGTAGAAGTCCAGTCAGCCGCCCCATATATTTTCGGCCTGAGTTCTTGTAAGTGTAGAGGAGTTCTAAAACACTGCATGACTCATTATTTTTAATCTGATAGTTGTCTGTTCTATTGGAAATTTTAACGTCCATCACAAATACGGAATTCATAGAATGTTTGCTTTTCATCTTGTTCTGAAGGTAACAATTCCTTTCAGTACATGCTTTCAGAAAGAGGGTTATGACGATAGGGGTACAATTGCTCTTCTCAAAAAATAGCAAAACAATTTAATGGTGCTTAGGTGCAGATCACAAGGTTTGCAGCAGAGGAAAATTAAAATTTCCATCAGCCTACCATAATTTCACGAAAATGAAAGGAAATAACTAGCTTTCGACTTTCTGATTTTGATATTGAAGTTACTACAATCGGACGGAAAGGTCACTGAAGAATGTCTTCATTCCTCCGCGAAATAAGACACAGTCACAAATAAGTTTAAAATAAGGTTTAGAGACTTGGAATTCGCAGAAAGGTGTCGATAATTTTTTCAATCTTTCTTTCGGAGGAGGTACTTCATTTCTTGCTTAATCTTTTTGGTCTAAATTTATTTTTACAAGAAGCAGAAATGAAAGTTGCAAGCGCAATACTAGTATCAAAATCATTAGAATGCAATATTAGCGCATCGTTGGTAGCTCGACATGAAAACCACTCAGCCACGGAGTCGCTTTCAGAGTCACTACTCGTTTACACTTTCCTCTATGTTACGAACAGTGCCGGATCTAGACATTTTCCTATGGGGAGCAAAGTTAAATTTTGCCAACCCTTTCCATCGTTTCTTAGCCAAACAACACGACCGGCCGACTCGACGACCACAACATTGTCTCGCATCACTTAGTGTACTCTTGTTATCATCTCTGGAGCCTATCGTCGTATCGCTATTACTAACTCCAATAAGACGGTAGACCTACCTATCTGACTTGAATCGCGGTTTTGAATTTTAAAGATGAAGGTGGAGATGGAGTGGGTCGGCATGGCTGGGAAATTGTTGAAATCGAAAATATCGTACGCAAGCCTTAAAATTACCAAATTTTGTAAAAAATTACCGTACACTAATTCAAATAATAATAATAATTAATCATTTATTATTATAAATATAGTAATATTTATTATTATTATTATTATTATTAAGATATATGTATTTGAACGACATAAATTAATGAAACAAGTGTTACTGACAAACATTTAAGTATTTTTTTGCAAGCCAATATGAGGATATATACGATTACGATCCTCTTCACTATTGTACGTTCAGAAATATTCAGAATGACTATACAAATACGTAAAATCTAAGAAATTTGGAAAGTATGCGCCTAAATCCATGAAACTCATATCTGCAATATAAAACAAGATTTTCACTGAATATCATAAAAATCTACAAAATTAGTATAATAAGTAAAAAAATGAAATCTCTGCCCATCGGGTCACACCGGGTCCCGAGTATAAAAACCGGGGACCGGGTCCAAAAATTGACCCGGTGATCCGTTTCAGCTTTGGTGGCTATGGAATGAATGTAATCGTAGTTATATTTGATATTAATGTGGAACAATGTAAGAATATTCGATTTTATGATGCTCACACACTTAGTACTGCATATGGACGCCTGGACGGTGCTTACAACTTGAAGAACATTGACAACCCCTCTTCTAATGCAATATTCTTTTTACGAAACCCCTTATTGCAGGTAGCCATGCAAATTGCTGTGTAAAGTGGGTTGCGGACCTATCAGCCTATCTTACACAAAATCTCCTCTTAGCAACGAACTGGACAAGTTTATAACATCGCTTTTCCCTGCTTGAATATGAATGCGTGTCTGTCTTACGATTTTCAAATATATGAGACAAATAAACCACTGTATTTTGAAATCAAGAGTTTAGAGAGAAGATGTCAAAGGAGACTAAAATTTGTTTCGTGAACCAGTAACAACATGCTTTCCTTTTTAAATTATCCTTTAAGAAATTGCATTTGCTTCCTTAATAACTCTTATAATTTAGAATTACATCAAGCACAGACCGGGAGAGACTCGTTAAATAGAATACGAAGCATTCGTAACGTACATTTCCCTTATTATGCGACAAATAAGGAATTTTTTCCTCTATAATTTAACGTAAAATTTATCTTATGTAAGGTATTTTCACAGTAGATACATGCATTTATGTCTCCATGCAAATTATCTTGAGATCGCTCGGCAGATTTTGATTCAATGTCATATGTAATGCAAGAAAAATCTCCTCCCAGGAAGACAATTTGTCGTTTGCTAGCACGGACACTACAGTTAGTTAGTGTTCTTTAAAAAGAAGAAGAAGAAGAAGACGATTGAAGCATGAAGGGTTTCTTTGAATTTGAATTTTATTTTTGGCCTTTAGATAACTTTGGCTCGAGCCGTATTAGGTAGGGTAGGTGAAACGATATTGGAAGGAAGTTGGTGAGGGTCTAGTTTGAAGGTACCATCTTGGCATTTACCTGATGTGACTGAAAAAGTCCCCTGGGAAAAGCTTAGTCAGGGTGAGTGGCCGCTGGATCGTTCCCAGGGCCTTCTGATTGTTAAGCCAACCAGGTGAGCTACGCCCACTCAGTGAAGATTTTGTTTGATTTGACGAAACTTGTTAAGTCAAGTTTGTTAAGGTATAGGCATACACAAACACACACACTATACATATGTATAAATCTATTAAAATATGGATAGCTACTTTTCTAGAACTTTATAGACATATTCCTTGTTAAATGTTTCAAGACGAGGGAGAGAAACAGTTTCCCCCTAGAAACATGTTATAGTGAGATTTTAAACTAATCTTGAAGAAATTCAACATTTGTACTACAGATGACTCATAAATTATATCTTTAAATTTTTACCATTTACGGAGAAAGCCAAAGAGTTGTTACCAAAAGCCGTTGACAATTATCGTTTGTCTATTGGTGTATATTAAAAAATAATTATAATTAAAATATCGACATAATAACGAGTCTTGGTTCCTTTAATTTTAAAACATGATGCAAACGAAAGTTACATGACTGCGATTTTAACTTCACAGCATGCTCACACTATTAATACTACTAATTTCTGCGTTTTTAAAATTTTGCTTTCATGTGTAATCATTTATTAATTAATTGTGTAATAACTTATTATTTAATCTAGTTCAATCAAAATAGTTCTAATTGTTTGAATTGTTATTAACGTCTGAAACGAACAGGTGAGCTTCTACGGACGGGAAATATAGATTTAGTAAAGGGGACAACCGAAAAACTCCATTCAATTTACCCTGACGGGACAAATCTGTGACCATCGAACTATTTCTGACTTTCTATATTGGCTTAATGGTGGTTCACTATTATGTACAGTATACACTGATAGGAGCAAATACAATTCAAATTATCAACATATATCTATCTACCTCGTACACTGTCTAACTTTTGAATTTATTGAAACTGTATTTAAAAACACAGAGGTGTATGTTTTCAAGAGCTGGGTCCTGGTAGCTTTCCATAATACAATCATTCGTTTGAAAAAAAGAAAAGAAAAGAAAATCGAATAAAAGGAATAAAAATCAACTTACAGGAAATCGATGCAAGAAGTCCCATGGATTAAAATTTCCACAATAGATGGCGCCACTTATATCTCTTGCCAGACACTTCATAACTGGTTCTATTAATAATTTCAAATCATTGTTACGAACAGGAAAATAAGTAAAAGAAGACATTTCAAGGAAAATAAAAGAAATATGTGTGCTTGTAAAAAAAAGAATAATTTTGTTTGAGACAGTATCATAAACGTTGAAAGAAATTTCATGTATTACTACCATATTATATCCTGCGGCAAAGCATTCCTTGGAGCAATATTTTGTTTTTATTTTCATGTTGTTTTTTTACTCTTTGGGTACACGTTTCCCGGAGAACGAATGGAGAACTCTATGTGATCACTGACTATTATATTCCAGGTAATAAAGACCTAATGCCCATACCAAACAAACAAAGCGTTTCTCGTTCTGCTGCGGTAATTTTGAGGTATGTGTCGACCGACACACGCAATTAATAAGTTTGCTCTTGTCACCCAAAATATTGTTACTCTTCAGAGAAAGCTTTCTTCTTCGTAGTCTCCATTATCACCACAGTGTCTTGCCGAAAGCGGCAATCCTACAAAATAATTTAAGACTTATCATCTACACAGAAATATACGGTCAGCAGGAATAGAAGTGAGGACCCATTGTTTTGAAGTCTCATACGCTACCTATATACAGTGCTGTAGATACAGAATTTTCACAGGGTATACGCTGTGAATGTTTTATTTCATGAATATTTAAGCGAAGACTACGCTCGAAAACATTCGGAAGGTCGTGAGCACGATCCCAGCGGCCGACCATCCTGATTGAGGTTTAACAGAGATTTAACTCTTTTCACACCGGGCAAATACTGGGATGGCACCTTCAACATAAACTCCTTCCCGAATCCTTTATCCTGTCCTATTACAACCTGAGCCTTAGATGCCTAAAGGTCATAAATACAATTCAAATTGAATTACACTCCAAAAAAGCCTGTATTAATTAAACGCTTTTCTGTGTCCCACGGCGAGTGTTTTTAATGTTCAATCAATTCAACAAACAGAGTTTTGGTGATTTAACACAAAGGATGTGTTGTTAATGTGAGTACAACACAGTACAGGGAGTCATACTAACATAATCACAGTGCTGAATCACCGAAATAAACTCGTTTCTGGTATTGATTTAACACAAAAAGACCCTGAGCACCGAAAAGTGTTAAAATAACACAGCCGGTTTTTTTTTTAGTATATGTTTCCCTTTATTTTAGGCTTTAGTAGCATGTTGTGAAGCCATATGAGCACCCTCTGTCTGTCTGTATACAACTTTCAACTCAGGAACTACTAGGACTAGGATGTTTGTTAGATCAAACTAACAAACATTCTGTTCAAATTAACTGTACACTTTGTCCGCATTTCTACAAATTATAGTACTTAACAGATGGCGATAAATACTGATGCGCATCATGTAGTTTTCCCCGTCTCAAAAATTGGTTCCCGATCACGTAGAATCAAAAGTTTTTGACAGTAATAAACTCGCGGAATCATGGATAAATTCAATATATAAAAGAAATGAAAGTACAGGGTATATACATCTTACCAGAAAGTAAACACTAATGTGTAAGGTTAACCAGAGGATATATAGCATCACACTTCATCATTCAAGATTGAGACTTTAGTAGTTAAAAGTAATAATATTGAAAAATGGAATGTTTTTGCTTGGTAACTACAGATATTTTGTTGTGGTTAAAATCTTGCTTATATCTGAACATTTCATATGCTTGGAACAAACGATTGACGGGATGAGTAAGATAGTAATAAATGGTTTGGAACAGACAAGAATCTTAGTAAACAAAGACAATTCTAAGTTTTAGAACGTATTTGTTACCTTGTTTATTGACGTAGCATACAAAGAAGGTTTTAATGCAATATTAATTGGTATTAATAAACGTACAGTAGGACTTATAGTACAGTAATATTGTACCTCTTTGCAGTCATGATGCTGGAAATTTTAAGTTCTAAAATATTTCCTATATATGAACCGAATTCCACTTACCTTCAGCCAACAAGCATTTTTGGACGGGTAGGTAATGCCACAGGAAACCACAGAGAACCTGTAGTAATGCATTGAGCTGCAAATTAGCTGACTCATGTTCAAGTCTTCTCGGTACCATCGATTTTTTCTTCACTAGTGCCAATCAAATTTGTTTCAACAAATTTTTGTTTAAAGCAAATAAATTCTTTCTTTGGGCCCTACTTGAACATTTTTTTTTTTGTGTTAACCACAAACAAAAAATTTTCTCTCTGTATTCATCGCGATTCAGACCTTCTCCTTTAATAATTTTAACATGTCTAGAGTTTTCTTCCTTAAATAATGGCAAGAAATTGTATCCACTTCCCTCCACATTAGAAGTATTGAAAACATACACTGGAAAAAGTCTGTATTCTTCGTTAGTACTACATGTGGTGGTGTTATTTTAGGGAGCTTTTAGTCGACCACTTCTGGCTCCTCCAAATAAATAAAAATGTTATTTATACCAATACTTATACCAATTATAATAATACTTTGAAGCTACAGAAGGTTGTAGATTTTTATTCAAAAATAGCGCGATACTTAGATGTTTCCAACCTAAGAAACTCTGAATCGTCTGACGAAAAGGTTATGCTCTGCGAGATTATTCAGGCGTTTCAAGTACTGCGGAGAGTTAAACTTGATCCCACACAAGAATTCCCTGAAGTGACTGACGCTATTGGCTTCATGCTATCCAACAAAATTAGTGCTATGATTTATATTGAATCCAACACTGTAATTCTTTTACGCGTAATTCC
>JAGDQP010038441.1:0-18166 GCA_022664845.1 Lepisma saccharinum
TTATAAGAAAATAATACAATCCTAATCTTATACACTCATGCTCAAAAATTTTTTGTTGTCGAAATCTTTCCTTTAAAATTAGATTTCTTTACAAACTAAAGTGCGAATCACGAATCTGAAATAGGTTCTGTTAAAAGAAATATTGAACGTCGTGAAAGTGAATATTTAAGAAAAACATTCTTTGCAAGCACTGGACACATGTCCCCCGTCTTGCCACATTCCTCAGGATACTGGAAACCTCTTGCTGGACCATGTGGGTGCATGAATGATAGTATTATGTCATCCGAAATTCCGGTTAATATCCAAGAAATAGTATAATTTTAGGCGCAATTAATTATATTTAGGGTTGTAATTCTTTTCTTCAGAAGAACCTTGTGTTAGGTTAACATTGAAATGAATACAGAGAAATGCACAGCAGCCGCGACCGTGACTCGAACTCAGATCTTCCAGTTGCCGACTGGGTATGCTGTCCATTACACGACTGCAGCACGTCAATTCTCTGTGTTAATAAGACTACTACTCACACCTTAACAATCTTCCAGCCCCAGTAGCTGATTATGAAGTCAAGCCACACCATACGTTTGAAGATTTTTATTGAGGAATTTGCTTTGCAACCGTGCAATTCGAAGTAATAGATGTAGTTCCTGTTTTCAAAAGGTAGAGGCAGTTTCCATCTCAAAAGTCAAAACAGACAAGTAGACCTGAAATGTTTCTGGTCACACCTCCAATTTTAGTTTTTTTAAAAAAAATATGGTAGGTTCTACTGGAAACATGAACGGTACAAAAAGGATTCTTGCCGGGGGGGGGGGGGGGGGCGGACTTACTGGTAAAATTTCTTTGAGCCCGTTCAAAATTTCCTGCCCCCAAGCCGACAGTGAAAAACACGTAAATCGTCATATTTTGAAATGAATGCTTCTTCAGAACTATAAAAGCTAGAGACATGAATTTTTGTTGTTCAGAAGGACATAAATTGTATTGTTACCTAACGTCCTAGGAAAAACTAATTTTACAGGATGACCAGAAAAAAATTGACAAATTACGCTAAAACTTTGTAATTTTTCGTAACTTCAAGATTATTTTTTTTCCAAAAGAAAACAACAACCGATCAAAGTTATAATACCAGTAACCTGGTGTCTTACTTGGTTAGTTCTACCAGTATTTTTGCTCTGTCCTGGGGTACGTAGTTTTCGTACCAATGCCAGAAGTGAAGAAATGTCACATTTTCTAACTACAATATCTCAAAAACCCCATCCTTACAAATTCTGAAAATTTTACCATATGATACCCAATTGGTAGGTAGTTGACTGGTAGAAGCCGATTCCCGGATTTCTGTCTTGAACATGTTTTACAAATTTTTAACTCGGACTATCTTCCGAGATTTTCCGAGTTTCACCTACAGCGTTATATCTCGAAAACTATCTACCCGAATATGACCGTTTATATTTTATTTGTTAGAGCAAGGAACTTTCCAACGTTGTAAGTCACGGTTTCGTGTTTTAGATGGGAAATGCTGGTAATGAAACTGCAAAAAAAACTTTTTATTTCTTTAAAAAAATCCTGGAAGTTCCAGCACTGTTTCCCCATAACTAAAAATTTCATTAAATATTCTCTGACCCATAAGCAATATATCCTGCAAGTTCGAGGACATTGCCTGTGGAACTGAGTTATGAAAAATAATACTATCCTAATAGAGGAGATCACTTTCGCAATTTGAGAACGAGGTGACCTAATTGAAAATACATTTCCTAGTGAAAAGCTCCTGGATGACGGTAGATGATGGATCCGCAAGTGTGTTACTCATAACTATATCCGAAAAGTACAGAGAGATGCTATAGCTGGGTTGAGAAGTTCTTTGGCAGTAAGACACAATCCGTTGTCGTAGTTTCAGATGATATAACACATGACTCAGCACATTCTCTCTGTGCTATTCACATGATTACCAATGAAATCGAAAACCAAAATCCGTTCAAATTTGAAACAACAGTTTGTATTTCTGATGAAGCCACAGATCATTTCAAAAGTATTTACCTTACCAACTGTATGAGCTGACAGAAGGAGAGAGTAACATTGAAAGGAGATGGGTGTTCACAGCTACAGGCCATTTCAAAAGTGCCTGTGATGGAGGATTGTGTAAACATTTTGGAACAAAATCCAATCTCCAGAAAGAACATACCGAAACCATACGAGATGGAGCTTCCTTTGTTGGAACTGTGTTTCCTCTTGTCCCAAACATAAGGCTTCTACACTTGCCAGATGGTGAAATAAGATCGTTTAGAATCAATAAAGGTGAGGAATGGGGTAAAGTAAAACCTGTGGTTGGAATACGGTCAAGTCATTACTGGGTGGTCCAACAAAATAAATCCAGTGTAACTAGAACAGTTCAACACCCTCTTCATAAGGTTCGCATGGCGAAGCAGTAAGAAACTCATTCAGTGCGTGATTTGCAAGTAGGGAAATTTGTTGCTTGTGTTTATGATGATAATTGGAGGATGGCGCAAGTTACAGCAATTTTTACGTCCATGAGTACTACCATATCACTCAATATCATTGTTTTTTGGTATTTTGATATTGTTTGGTATTTCAATATTATTCGGTATTTCGGTATATTGATATCGTTCGGTATTTCGGTATATCGATAATTGTCTGTATCGAAAACATCCCGAAAGTCGGTATGAAAATCTCAATACCGAACACTCCTATCACCTCCCGAAGTTTGTATCAGAGGTCCTGAAACACACTGTATTTATAAGTAAGATGGTAAAGTCAAGTAAAGCCGAAAAGGAGGGAGTGCAAAAAGTCAAGTAAAGCCGAAAAGGGAAGTACAGAGAAGTCAATTAACTGGCAGTGAAAACCAAAACATAACTTAAGTAAAGAAAAAAGCAGTAACTCAGGAAGAAAATAAAATAAGTTAGAGAAAAACAAGAAGGTGGCAGGAAAACAAGCACCAAAGGTGGAAAAATTCAAAGGAATGTCGAAAGTAACTCAGGACAGAATGACAGGAACAAAAGACGGACAAACGGCAAAGAAATGGTGCGGCGACCACGTGGTCGGAACAAAGGAAACCTAACGCGGGAATATATAAGATGGTTCAGGATGGACATATATCACAGCTATATTCAATCCACTACTGGATTATACCTCTCCCCGGAGGGAGTAAATAAGTCTACTGCTCACACACTGAAGAGACGGATTCGGGGAGCAGAGCCTAAGCTCCCACTGTGATCGCCACTATCTTTTATTCACAGCAGCTCCCCAATTGCATTACGATGCCGGGTGGACACCGATCCAGACCCATATGCCTTGGAAAAATCCTTGAAAAGATCGAACCGTAGTCAGGCGCGATAACGACTAGGCCAACGTTGAGTGGTTATATATATATATATATATATATATATATATATAACTAACACAATGAAAAGTCGGAAGGGCAATTTACGGAAAAATTATAAGAAGAAAGGGATTACTTACTGCTCGTATTTCTATAGGTGAACACATGCACACACAAACACTTTTAAGTACAGAAATCTTGAATATTTCGGTGAATTCACTTTCTTCTTGCTCGAACAGTACCAGACGCACACGTGAGAACAGAATAAAGACTAAGACGACAGCGGTGACACGTAGCGAACGACGCATAAAGTTTGGAGAACAATTAACTATTATATAGCGCATGGATTTGCGGAGTGTCGAAAAATTAACAACTGTACAGCGTGTAAGTTCGAGAGAAAATTGGGGAAGGAGTGTGGAAAATGCAGACAAAACGGGTGTTTTAGTTCTTGAAGGTTAAGGCCAGGATACATTTTCGCGTTTAAATTATGATTAAAGGCGCCCTCCCACAGACGGCGTGTTGAGGTGATGGTAGTAGGGGTAAAATGTTGATTATGGCAACCAGGAAAAATAGATCAAAATTGCTGTTGTGAGACTCGGTGTGTACTCGGGCATCGGATTTGTTGATAGTGCAAAAGTGACGATGATTATCAATATGAATGTTAAGAGCGCAACCTGTTACCCCACATACAAGGCATCACAGAATGTATATAACATTAGAGCTGTGGCATGTACCCTTGGGATTTAGGGTGTACCGGCCACTAGCAGTATTGATAGTGACCGTGGGAGAAGTGATGAAAATGGAGCAGGTCCTACATCTTGTTTGGGGTGGTGGCGAGGAAGGATTCGTACGGACCAAGATGTTTCTAAGATTAGGTACATGTTGAAAAACTAATTTAGGTTTGGTGGGGAATACTGATTTTTGTCTAGGTCAGATTGGAGAATGTGGAAATGAGAGTGTATTTGTTTGACCTTGAGTAGTTTAGCATTGAACTGGGTGATTAGAGAACCGGTGGGTTGGGGGTTTGAGTGGGCTGAGTGTGTGAGGATGCATGGCGAATCTGTTTGGTTACAAGGTTAAATGGGTAGCCTCGAATGACTAGAGCCTCCTGGAGGCGTTGGTTTTAAGTTTCAATAGCAGAGGTGGTGGAATTCAGACGTTGTCCTCTGAGTGCAAGGGAGAATGGAATCGCTTTCTTGGTGTGGTAAAGTGGGAACTTGAGTAATGTAAATATGTGGTTGGTAGGTTTTAGATGAACGGAAGTAATAAGGGTGTTGTTTTTAAGGAGATGTCCACGTCAAGGAATGTGACTATTTTGTTAGAGATGGACCAAGTGAACTGGACAACACGGAATTGGTTCAGCTGTTCTAGGAATGTGATGAGATTATCATCACCGTGAGTCCATAACATCATCCAAAATTCTTATCTAAAGTAGTGGTGTCAAGGGATGGGTTTGCAGGAAATCATGTTCGAGCTTGCCCATAAACAGATTAGCATAAGAAGGAGCCATTCTTGTATCCATGGCTGTGCCTCGGATCTGAAGGTAGTGTTTATCGTGAAGGTGAAATTGTTACATGTTAGAACTAGGTTGGCCAGGTTAAGAAGGAACGCTGTGGGTGGAATATAAGGTTCGGGTCTCTGGTTAAGGAAGAATTCCAAAGCTGCTAAGCCACGGGTATGAGAAATGTTGGTTGGTTGAGGTTGGTTAGCTGGTGCGTGTGTTCACCTATAGAACAACAAACATGCTGTAAGTGATCCCTTTCTTCTTATCACAATTTTACCTTATATATATAGGATAAGGCCGGATAGGCAATATAATAAGTGAAATTTGAAGAGAGGAAAGGAACTGTACTTACGTAGTAGCTTCACGAAGATCACATGCACAATTACACACTTAAACAATATACACTATAAGGTCGCTTAAAATTTTGGAACGTTTCCGTTCATCAGCGCAGGATCCACCACCCCTTCCTAGTAGTTATTCCCTCGAACGATACATCTCGGTAATAATTTCCGCAAGTACCAATACAAGACATATACTTGAGTGTGCAATGAGCGGTTAGTTTCCCAGAATGTTGTTATGTCAACAGACTGACGTACAAATCTGAATTCATTTTAAGGTCTTTAGGCAACTATATGGCTCAGGCCGTATGGATGATGATGGGATGAATTGGTGGAATCAAGAAAGTGGGAAGAAACGGGAACTAAGTATGCCTGCGAAGTCTTAAGTCGACTAAAATAGTGGAAGTGGGTTGAAATTGAAATTAATAAAACTCTGTTACTCTAGGGGGTGAGGGGTGAGTTTTCAAAAATTTTGTAGTCGTTGGCAGTACATAGGTCTATTAAGTTTTAAGTCAGTTGGAGTACTGCAAGTGGATCTAAATTAAGTTACAAGATTTGAAAGAATCAAACTGACAGAAGAATGAATTTATATAAAATCGTTAAATGAGTGAGGGGTGAGTTTCCAAAATTTTATAATGTGGTCAGAAGTACGTACGCATGAAAAGTTTCTAGTCGATTGAAGTAGTGGAAGTGGGTTAAAACTGAAATTCTTTTACCCGATAATGAGTGTGGATTGAGTGGGGAAGGAGGAAATGTCCTCAAAAATGTTGTGCTGTCATCGAAACTACGTATGTCTACTAGGTCCCAAGTCGACTGGAGTAGTGCAAGCGGGTTAAAATTGAGTTACAAGATTACTAATTGAGTTACCTAACAAACTGACAGAATTGTCAAGTTATATAAAATCGTTTAATAACTAAATTCTAATACAACTGCAAATATAAATTTATTGGAACTTTTCATGTCTATCTGATAAAACGTTTATAAATAACAGAAGCTATATTATTATAAGTTTAAAATATTTGCTTTTACCACTAGTGCAGCAACAAGGGTGCCAGGGATCCGAGAAAAAGGATTTCCTTTAGAAAATGTTTCGGAAATTCCCTATTCTTTTCCTGGTAGTACTCACAGCGCCATGTAAGCGCTTTCACTCAAAAACCTATTCTATTACAAACAAATTGAGATATAAATCGTTAAGTCAGCGATCATTACGGTAGAAGCTACGGGTAATTTTATGAAAGTCAAAAAATTGTTTCCATGACCGTTGCAAAAAAAAAACAAAAAAAAAAAACTATGAAATGTCGATGAATATTTTTCCTTACTAATGCTCACTGGATTGTAATGAGACTTGAAAATTTTATTAGGTGCCGTAACGTCCCCCTCCCTCCCTTAGTGTAGTAATATGGCCTCTAGGATCCAGAAAATATGCACAAAAAGTATTTTTTTGACGAAATTTCCCGGAAATTCCCTTCCAATTTTTCCTCTTCACAGCCTCATGCTAGTTGCTAAACCTATATCTAGGGAATGTCCATAAAATTTGTTTCCCTATTGATATATTCATTAGATTGTAATGAACCTGGGAAATTTATGCCGTAACTATAAATATTTGAGCTTGCTGAGTGTCCCGAAAATAAGCTCAAAAAGAATTTACTTTGGAACTTACCAGGAAATACTCCATTTTATCCTCGTCATACGTCTCAACCCCATGCTAGTGCTGGCATCCGAAAGCCTGTTCCATCACAAACAAAATGAGGTATAAATAGTAAGTCTGCGACAATTGCCGTAGGAGCTATGTGTAATTTTACGAAAGTCAACAATTTGCTTACACACTAATGAAATAAATGCAATTTTCTAACAAACGAAATATTAAAATAAGCCGCCGAGAAATGGATAATGTAACATTTCTAGCAATTTTGGCGCAGACGGTAGAAGCGAATAGTTACGATATACCATGCATTCATCGGTTGGAGCGGATTTTGTTTCTTAAGTAAAGATTTGGTGTAGAATATTTAGTGACGGCTGGTACGGGGAAGAATTTTAGAGGATACCACTATTTTCTGGAATACGATGTTTAAACAAGGTAAGCTATGGACTGTACAGAAATTCAGCGAAGAACGTCAGCGTAAAGGAGATGATTTTACCATGTGTGGATTCTTCGACCGAAGGATCTCGTCCGTGCGCCCCCACAATGAGGAAAGCAAACTGATGATGTGAGACGCGGCTGCACCAGGAATGCATTTAATTGGAGTGCTCATTCAAACGGAATTAGCTGAGAATGTTCCGAATGCATATGGAGTGTATAGGTAGCACAAGCTTGCGGTCTGTAAAAGTGTTTTCATTGGATGTGAACCACAACAGCGTCAGATGGTTGACGATTAACAAGTGTAAAGAGTAGCTATTTTTATAGACGAAATGGCTTATGCAGATTCAAGGAATTGAGGACAATCATTACACAAAAATCCATGGATAGACTACTGTTGGCATTATTGTCCTTTGTTAAAATGTCGGATATGAAAGTTACGAAATTTCAAGTGATAAAATAAGAATGGTTGGTTATTGAGATGAATAATCATCTCTGCAATAGTAATATGTATGTGTGATACGGTAGAGGTCGCTCTACATTATTATAGAGATGTGTTAAGAATTATTTACACTGATACGTTTTAATAAATCACTGAAGTTCTGAAGGCAATATGGTTCTATGCTTTAAGAAATAATGAGATCGATTAAGATACTGAGATCGACTTTAAATACTTCCAATAAAGGTTATTGATCTAATTGAATGTTAGCTACTGTTGATATAATATTCCTCGACATTAATTCCTCTATTGATATGTTAGGATATTTGTGGCCATATTTTAGCACTACAAATTAACATTAATGATTATCATACTTGCAGGCTTTGCAAGGGTGACGATGTCAATTTTTAACGGACCCGGAGCAAGCATGAAGTTCGATGGCATACTTAAAATCATATAATTTGTAGTAAATAGAATGGTATCTTTCACAGTGGTTGCTGAGGTCCTGCCTTTTCAGGGTAAAAGAAGAAGAGCGGAGTAACCCGGTGATTGGTTTTCTTAGAAGACTACACAAAGCGATTAAGAACGAAAATAAATAAAAAAGGAAAGCAATTTATTTATAATTGTTGAAACTATTTACGGATGTCGCATGTCTTGTTTTTTTTATGGTTCTCTAAATAACAATGACTTCCATGTATGAGTTTTGGAGGATATCAGTAAGAAAATACATATTTGCGAAACAGCTAGTTTTCATGTTAAGGATCGTGAAGGTTACGTATTTAATGTGTCTTTTGTAGTATGAGCAGCTAAATATGGAAATGTAAGTTTTGGTGCTCCGATTGTGTGTGTGTGTTGTCATTGAAGCCACATAGAATTGATAGTAACTAACTCTTCGTTTGGAACTACGGTTTACCATTAGGGAACTATGTTCGTTCGGGGAATGGTTTTAATAAAATGTTTTTTGGGTGGAAAGGCTGGAAGGATGGGGAACGTTTGATGTGTTGGTTACGAGTCATACATAAAAATACATAAAAAATTACCTTCACTTATATGGTCAGTTTCATCCATCTCCACCACACTGTCTTCACTTCGCTGGATGTTATAGGCTTTATTGGCATCTACTGTCCACGCGTACAATGGATCGTACAACAAAACTTCTAGTATTGTCAAAATGGCTTCCTGATTTTGCCTCAACACTTCCATTGTCTTTTCACAGCTTCTTCGGAATACGCCTTCAATTCCTGAAACTCCCATACCATCTTCCACATCTCTTGTAAGTCGAAAAGGAACAGTCTCTGGAACTGGAAGAATCCGACCTTGTTCAAAGGCAATACCCAAGTCGATGTGGATAACTTCAGCTGTTGTTTCATCAACCAGAATATTTCCTACGTGTCGATCTCCAAGTCCTAAAATGTAGCCTATCATTGATGATGCTGCGACACTTCTAATATACGCTAGTCTACGCTCAAACCATACACTGGGAATGGGAAACTTCTCAAAAAAGAAATAGCGAAATGCAGGGTGACAATTATCGCAAATGGTTTTAAACACTTGCAGTCTTTCTTCATTTGATTTTTTATGCACATCATCCATCATCGTTCTACACTTTCGAAAGTTGAAGTCTTTCGGGTAGTATTTCCTGTGTATACCTTCTACTTTTGAGTTTCCTGCCAAGATGTTAACGAAAGGTTGGGTATTCTCGCACCATTCAATTATGCCACTTCTTTGAGAGAGAGGAACAACCTTGTATGTTCTTATTAAAAGTTTTCTTTTCTGAGTTTCTCTGTTGTCTTTCAGAAATTCGTTCATCATGGTGAAAACCTGTTGCATGACTGCGTCCTGTCGAGGATCATCCTTCCCTTTCAAAAGCTGTGGTCTTTTAACACCATCAGTACCAACACACGAAAGCTTTTTCGGGGCATTTACACCGCCTACAAATGAGAAGCCATCTTCAAACTTGTAAATGCTAATAACGTCTTTATAGTCATTAGAGTTGTTCACAGGTAACGTGAGTGTAGGTACTATCATTGACTTGAAATTACGTATTTTTGTTATTGGTTGATCTCGAGGAATTGGTATTTTTGAATACGTAGGATATTTTTTGGCATCTACTGTTGCATTAGCAAATCTAATAAGAGCATCAGACAACATTTCCATTTCTAAAATAATCGACTTGATTGAATTCTTCTTCTTGAGCTCAAGAATAATTTCTTGTGCTGCCATAGCTCGAGGTTCCGACACCTTTTCAGTAGCTTTTGATGAATGAACGTAATCATTGTCTTTGTAAGAATTAGCCAAAGCTAATATCAATGGCAATGTATGATGTGGATGATCCATAGCACATCTTTCTAAAATGGAATTCAAAATTTTGGAGAAATGTGTTTTGCTTGTAGTCATTCTACCAATCAGCTGCGGAAGCAATTGGACAAATTTATGACTTGGTATCTTATGTAAGTTGCCACTAAGCAACTTTGCCACCTTAGTGTCAGTTGAGTTCTCAAACCACAATGACGATAATCTGAAAATCTTATGATTGTACTTCTCACCATATTCCAAAGTTTTTATGTAATAGTCCATTGCCACTTTCAAGTACCTTTCCTTCTCTTTCTCAATATTTGCTGTTTCATTTTCATCCAAAGAAATTTGTTTCTCGAGTATAATTACTGCTCTTTTCTCTTCAGTTGTTAGCCTGTTTTCACCTACACTTTTCAGCCTACTGCGTTTCTCTCTAGCTTTGAATAAGCAGTCTTGTCTCCTCTCAAAAATATCTGATTTCAAGTATTTCTGTTTTTGTTGATATTCGGAGTCAGCAAAATTTGCAACTGAATGATAAATATCATGATAAATCGTGTTACTATGGGCAACTGAAGCTTCTCGTAGGACACTTAACGCTTTCAGTAAGTAATTCTCGATTATCCTCTGAGGATTTTCTGTTCTAGTTTCTGCTAACCAAGTACCATATAACTTCAAAGCATTGGCATATATTTCAGCAATTTCCGAAGAATTAGTTGCTTCTATAGACAACGATTTTGTAAGATCTCGAACAACACATCTAGCTACTTGTTTATCATTTTTCTCCCAAACCAGATGAGCTTCTTCTAATTTATACTTCAATCTTTGTGTGGTGGTCAACTGGATTTTGTCTAATCCAGCAAGACATCGTTCTGCTACAGATAACGATCCATCAAGTCTTGCTAATTCCGCCTGTTTCATTTTGAACTGAAATAGTGCATTTCGTATACCATCTTGGTCCGTGACTGAAGAGCCTAATTGACCTTCTAATACGACAAGACGCTGTGAAAATATGGGTTCATAGTACTGAAAGTCATTTCGATTGAGATTATCCTGTTGTTCCCACTTACTAACTACAGACTGTAAATTCTGTAACATGTCAGCACTAATATCGTCTATCTCTTGTAAAGCTTGAAGTTCTGACAAAGGTTTGTAGATATTCTTACAACTTTCTAAACTGATATTGGAAAGATAATCTGCTACACACTTTTTTGCATTTAAGACGGCAGATTTGGCACCAAGAAAATTTCCACTGTGTAATGCCTTCAATGCTGCAAAATGAAACTTTTCATATTCAACGTAATTTTGATTGCAATTAGTTAAATTGTTTACAGATGAGTCTGCCTGAAAATCTAAGTGGTTCGTTAATTCTGTTGTCGCCAATTGCTTCCAGTTACTAAGCCTCCATGCACATTCGTACAAGAGCGAATCTGTGTTGTTGAAAGATTCACTTTCAGAAGTCCTCAAAGTCAATAAATATTTATTCGCAGAATAATATAATCCAGACTTGCACAAAGCAAGAACCAGGTTATCAGGTAGACTATCACATTGGACAGACAATTCTATATCCCGAGATAGTAACACTTTATCCCACTGACCAGTATGTTCATAATGATGAATTCGCGTATCACGATTCAGTAAATGTGAAGACCCACAACCATACAAGCCATCCGGATCACCAATTTTCGTGTAAGCTTCTCGCAGAATACTTTGAACGGCTTTGCCTTCGTCAGTATAATGAATAATATATTCTACAGCTGACAAACTTCGACTGAATGTGGCCTCAGTTTTCTTATTAACTTCGTTCCTATCGTGGCACCATATTTCAGCATACATAATCGATGTAAAATAAGCAGAACAGAACTGTGCGGCTTGGGCCACATGTAAGTAGTTAAGGTGCAGTGCTGATGCTAAGTTCCCGCTTGCACTTACAGATTTGTTATTTGCAACAGTTTTATTTTTCTGTAGTCGAAGGAAATGTACCGCATCTAACATCACTCTAACACAGGTTTTGTTTAATACCACATGTTTTGATGACTGAGGAGAACAGTTTCCGTTTCGATCTCTAGCAACATTGTTTAAAGTTTTTTCAAAGTGCTCTCTGAAAAATTCATTGAATCTCTCTGAAATGATGTCCTTACACGTATCAGGGGAAGAGCTCAAAATTAAGTATATTAACACAGGAAAGATTTTTTCTGCAAAGTCTACTTTTACCTCGCACACAGGAACTAGATGGGGTAAAAAACACTTATCACTTGAAAATGTCCTTAAAATGGTCTTCACAATTCGAACAATCCATTGTGCGTAGCTTATTTCTTCTGCTGAACACCACAGATCTGACGTATCTACAGTTTGCTTGAACTCCGCTTGATCTATAGAAACGTCAGACTTTCTTCCGGATTTCTTCGGTACAAATGGAACAATATATTGCAACTCTAACATTTGTCCTGAGACACGTTTATCATTTAATACTTGGCCTTCTTTTGTGTTCATGACTTGATACATTGCTGAACTTGAAGCTGCCACAACATTTATGTTTTCATCTACTAAGTAACCTATTAACAATTTAACCACAGCATACGCAAATAAAACAACGTGATTGTCCGAGATAATAGAAGGCATATTTACTTCTGTTATTACTTCATTCTCAGGTTTAAGAATCAACGTTGTGATATCAGCTGGACCTAGTTCCCCAAGGCAACTAGCTGCACTCTGACTTACAATGGGATCTGAGCTTGAAGCTAATTCCACGAGCATACAAATAAGTCTGTGTATCGTACTAGAAGCACAATCTTCAGAAAATCCTCTCATTGTATTAAGACCGGAATACAAATTTCCAAGTTCTTCCTTTCGTTTCGATAGTTGCGTTTTAAGGTGATTCAGACCTTCAGCACGGCATCCTAGGCTATTATTACCAGCGTTCAGAAAATGTTTAATTTCATCTTCCAATGTGTAATGCTGATTATTATACTTCAATTCTTTATGTTTTACACGCATATTTTCAAACATGACTTCCGAAGGAAAAGGATCCAACATTTTGATAGCATTTTCCAGTTTATTGGACTGATCAACAATGAGAAATTTAAGCAGCTTCAAAGCCTCTGTACCGACTTTATTACTTAACTTAGCAACAGGAACTAATATACTAACTAAAATCATTAAATACTTCTCGATTTCTTGGGACTGATGATCAATACACTTTCCACACACTTCACTCAAAATTCTACATGCTAAAATGGCCACTGGAGTGTCTGTTTCGAACGTCTGTTTGATTAAATGTATCAATGTATAGCATACATCTCGTAAAATGTAGGTTGGCATCTTGTGTAAATTTTCCTCAAACTCAGAACTAAGGGTATCAATGAAGAATGAATACCTATTTAAGGCGTCCAACTTATCATCTGTAGTAGGAGAGCTATGAATGTCTAAAGCAAGCTGCAATAAAATTTTTTGAATGTAAGTTGGCAACTCCTCAGCTAGAAAAGCTAACAAAGGTTTATCTGGAGATGGAGAATTCTGCTGTAGAAACTTCAGTGCGATAGTAATCATCTTAGCGCTGAATGTAGTTGATGTACTACTTGAAATATCTGAATCTGACAAAAGACGTATCAAATTTAAAATCACATTTTCCAATTGATTGGACATAAGGTTTGAAACTTTTTCAGTCGTCAACAGTTCTTCTAATTTAGAATGCAATTTCAAGGCAGTCTCTATTTGCTTTTGCTTTTCGCCCATAAAATCACGTTCGATGTTAGCTCCGAAGAAAGGTAACAGACGTGACGCAATAAAGGGAAAGCACTCCTAGAAAGAGAAATAAAAGCACAAGTTCTTGAATATGTTAAGATTTGAAAATAACAAAAAACATACACAGACTGCATTAACCAAAATAATGTTTTCTTGCTTAACGTATCTGTACCTGAGAGCTAGAACTGCGTAGGTCACAAATCCTTGTTTTCGAGAAAAATAAAAAACTTCCTCTGATATAGAAACTACATGGACACAACTGCAAAACAGGCTTACTTATTTACATTATTAACATGTTTACAATAAGAATCGAGCAACTAGTATGTGAGGCCTTCCGAATGCTGTACAAAACTGCTTTGATCAAGTTTTGGCCAAAATTGGACTTAAGCGGTTCTAGCTCTCAGGTACAGGTATTAAAATTGAACTAAACTCATTGGCGCTACAACCCAAAGTGGGCATTAACCTAACTGACAGCTTTCGTTGAACTGGGTTTACGTGGTCATTCCTGCTTTTTCTAGGTTTCATGACCAGAGTCCTTTATTTAAGTAGTTTCCCAGTTGTTGCAAACACACTGCGTTTCCACCGAAAATCGCACCAAAAGCAAAGCGTTAGCCATTCGGCCAACATGTCTGGTGTAGTAAAAGGTAATCCATTATTTTTGCATGACATTGAAGGCTTGACTTACCATAGTTAGAATGATCCGATTTAGGTCACATATGCGCCGTTTTGTTCGATAACGTGTTGTCATTTGGAAGGTAATATCATGATGCCTCTCTCATAGAAGCCCTTGTCCCTATTGGCAAAAAATTGAGACAGTCGATTTTCACAAGCCTCTCTTGAAGCGAATTTTTCACCAGCAAACGTGTTCGTCATGGACAGGAACAGATGGTAATCACTCGGTGCCAGGTCCGGACTATAAGGTGGATGCATAAGAACCTCCCAACCAAGCTCCCGGAGCTTCTGGCGAGTCACTATCGATGTGTGTGGCCTGGCGTTGTCCTGGTGGAACACAATGCCTCTCCTATTGGCCAAAGCTGGCCGCTTCTGGGCGACTGCTGCCTTCAGACGGTCCAATTGTTGACAGTATAGTTCCGAGTTAAGGGTTTGGCCGTAGGGGAGCAGCTCATAGTAGATAATTCCCTGCCAATCCCACCAAACACACAGCAAAACCTTCCTGGTCGTCAATTCTGGCTTGGGCACCGTTTGCCCCGGCGCACCGCGCTTCGACCACGACCGTTTTCGCGTGACGTTGTCGTAAGTGATCCACTTTTCATCACCAGTCACCAACCGCTTCAGAAATGGGTCGCTTTTGTTGCGATTCGCAGATGGAAATTCGGTCCATGAGGTTTTTTTGCGTTAACTCGTGTGGCACCCATACATCAAGCTTCTTTGTGTATCCAGCCTTATGCAAATGGTTCCACACGGTTTTTTGTGCAATGTTTAGCTCTTGGGCAATCGAAACAGTGCTTACATGACGGTCGGACGCGACAATGTCCATGATTTTATCGACATTTTCGACACGTGGCCTTCCAGTGCGTGGTACATCTTTGACGTCAAAATTACCGGAACAGAATCGACGAAACCAAAATTGCGCGTGATTGGCTGTTACAGTATCGGACCATAAACACTATTCACATTTGCAGCCGCCTGGCTTGCGTTTTCGCCTTTATCGAAGAAAAACTAAAATATAGCGTATTTTCTCTTTGCTAGTGTCAATTTTGACGCGCGCTCACACAACACTGAGTCAACTCATCACAACTATCTTAACAGTGTTTGTAGTACGCAATCTCATCGTTTGAACGCCATCTCGTTGAACCCGATCGGACTTATACAACGCGAGATACAGATCACTGAAGCCATCTATTGGCAAAATAATGGATTACTTTTTACTACACCAGATATTACTAATACAGTAGTCACGTAATACTGAAAAGTATTGCTATGTTAAGGTCACAAGTCTTCCATTTCATCAAGTAATCATTTTCAAACAAGATTTTCCTCTCGTTTCTCTACACAATGCGCTTTATATTGCTTCGCTAAGATCACAGGCATTTTAGTGCTTACCCTATTTATTTATCGGAAGTTAGAACGGATACAGCAAACGCCATTTTACACCGTTCTTGTAACAACGTGATATAAGATCATTAATTTAGCATGTAACTTAAAATACTCCATGGCTGCTCAGTTTATATAGAGGTCGGATGCATATAAGTATTCCTTATATTGAGGCTAAACCTAGACAGAATGTAATACCCTAATTGAGAGGGTTATTAAGAATATACATATGGATACAGGTCTACCATAACTGCTTGTACTAGTGTGTATTAAGACTATTGAATAGTATCTCGAACAGTAGTAGTATGAATGGTGTATAAGACTTTTTTTTTTAATTAACTAGCTACTTGTTTTCTACATCATTAGCACAAACTAGAAAAAAATAGTTCTTATGTATTTTAACCTAGGTATCTTGAGTGGAAAACTTACTACACCGTTAAGCTAACGTACCTATCTATAGGTATATTACGATCTTATGTTGCCCAAGTTAGCAACGGAAACAAATTTTGTCTCGCTAAGAACTTTCCACCTCTCTCCGAAAGCGTAATCAGGAACAACGACCATTGTATGGAAATGTGTTTTTGTATGGATACGTGTATGTATGTACTTCTTCACTGTCATGTATTTTGGACTCTTGATTTTAACCCTTTTTATTCATGGCCTTTAGGCATCTCAGGCTCAGGCCGGGATCGAGTTGGGTAAAATATGTTGGAAGGTAGTTTGCCAGAGTCTAGTTTGTAGGCACAGTCCCGGCATCTGCCTGATGTGACTGAGGTAAAGCCCTCGCAAAAACCTCAGTCAGGACGGAAGGCCGTTAGGATCGTTCTCAGGACCTTCCGATTGCTAAAGCCAATGTTATACAAATGCTGCCAGGATCATACGGCTGGAATTAAACGTACACGGAATATTACAAAAACTGATTTATTAACATTAAAATGTGAGTGGGTAGTTCTAGGTTTGCCGTATCAACATGTTGATAGAAATTTACGTGAACTGTGGAATTAATTGATAATGTAATAAATATATGAGAATAAAAATATTAAAATTTAATTAGCATGTTTATTTTTACCTTAAATAAGTAGTGTGACAAAGGCTGTGAAAGATGTTACCGTCTGCGTCTCCTAAGTATTAACTATTTCTTCTATGAAGGGAACCCAGGTTTTATGTCGATTTGCCATATTCGTATTTAATTCAGGCTAATGAAACTAGGCTATATTCTCATATTTATTCCTTACATTATCAATTCATTCCACAGATCACGTAAATTTTGATCCTTATGTTGACAAGAAAAAGCAAATACTATCCATGCACATCTTGTTTAACATGTTAACAAAACAATTTTAGAAATATTCCATATACGTTTTAACGTTTAGTTCCAACCATATGACCTGGCATCATTTGTAGAACAAACGGTGAAGTTCCAAAGTTTCACATTTAAAATATCTTTACTTTATTTATATTTTCAAATACACGTATCCATACAGAAAAAACATTTCCATACAATAAGTGTTGTTTGAAAGAAGAGCGTTGTTCCGGAAGGTGAAAATTACTTAAGAGATATTTTTTCTTTTCCATTGCTAACGACAGTATAGAATTATTTAAATAAATACATATTGTTTTTAATAACATTTGTCCTCCGTGTCTAGAAAAATGTCATTATTAAATACTTAACATTTCTAACTTTTTCAGTTCTTCCTCAGAATTGAAACATGTTAAAACAGAAAAAAAAAGAAAGAAAAGAAACATATTAGCATTACAACTACTTCACATTCCCTGTCCATTTTTAGGAACAACTGGAAACATGAATTCTTTATGTCAATAGTGTTTAATATTCCAACTTACGTGACGTTGCAGAAAATCCCCAATAGATACAGGCGCACAATTATCTGATTAAATACCTTTATTCCGACTGCTTCTAAACTAATCGGTTTCACTCAAGGGATAAAAAATAAGCAAAGGATAAATAATTAAATATAGTAAGAAAGAAAATGGGCATAAATGAAATAAGAAAGACAGAAAAAATACACAACCTGAAGCACAACATTAGATATTGATATTGTACTTATAGGAAATCTTCTGGTATTGGTATAGATATGCCAGTTGGCAAAATGGCGTATGCTTAACACGAGTTCCGTATCTGTCCGCTCTGTCCATTTCCTCCCCTACCATGTGAAATCGCTTCTGCGAAACGTTGCCGCCTATCTACTGTGTTTGTGAAGGTCTTGTACGTGAGTTTCAGTATTCTGCTATGTAAGTATCCTCTTTCTCTACCATTTTTACATATATATATGAAGGTAAACAAGTAGAAAAAAAAAAGCATACTTAGTGCAATTTTGAGATAGGAGCACACGAACTTCACAAACACTATAGGAAATTAGTACGTTCCGCT
>JAGDQP010038442.1:1423-18165 GCA_022664845.1 Lepisma saccharinum
CATCAAAATATTATTAAAGAAACACTGGGTGTTTAATAAGTAAGTATCGTAACGTCCTGACAACGAAACAGCGATTAAAGTTATTGACGGCAGGTTAGTGATAATGCTTGCTCTTCTATACTCTTGTTCACTGTCTTCATGACATATATTTTTACTGTTATTATGTTTAGAGAGAGTTCCCCAACTCTCTCTTTCGGGTACAGTTTGTATTTTCCAAATGACTAGCAAGACTCCGTCCAGTGATTCCTCAGACGAAGAACACCAGACCTTACACTGCAACCACGACAAAAACAATCTTTCAGGAGCTCGAAATGTACATCTTACCTCATTTGACACATTCCCTAGACCTCGCGCCTTCTGACTGTGTTCTGTACCTTGCACTGTCAAATGCATTGCGTGGCACATCTTTGTCCGACGACGGGGCACTGAACTATTGATTTGATAATTTCTTATTTGGATTTTTACAACAAAGGGATCACGGAGTTCTCTGAACGATGGGAGACAATCGTGTAGAATATTGGAGACTATAATTATATTATTAATCAGTGTCTTATTTGGTGTTAATTTAGAATTCTCACTATAAATGCGTTCTAATTAAATAAATACACAACGAATATCAGGAAAGAATTTCTTCCTTTAGTGTCTGGCTTCATATACTAACTTGATTTGTAATGTAATCGATCACTCTAGTATGATAAATTAGAACTCAGTGGTGTTAATAAAAAAGGAAAACAAGTGCTCTACTGTTTATAGAGAGAAAGATAGAAGAATCACGCTCTACGTAACGATACTGGAGTGATCGGCTAGTGTCGAAAGATAGACGACGGAGCAAACAATAAGCTCGATCGTCAACTTCCAGTCTAAACCTATGTGTACAAAATTTTCAGTTCTAACTCAGTTTATCATGCTTGTTATCGCTGTGTGGCCCGTTTTTTATTTATATCTTAATTCTTGAGTTATGCACGTACGGGAATGTGCACATAATAGTATATATGGCATATGTTTAGTTTTTTTTCTTTCAAGTATTAAGATCTAAACAAAATACGGAGTTCACAGCGACACCAAACATGAAAACCTGAATTAGAATTAAAAATTTGATCCAGATTGGTTTAGACTGGAAGTGAGCGATCGAAAATAACTATCCCCTTCGCTCCCTGGCTTCATATATTCATTAAATTTTTAATGTCACCGATCAGTCCAGTATTGATCTTAGATAGAGATCAATGGTTAGGGCTGATAAAAACATGGAGAGGAAAATACAGACTAGAAAAGAACGAAATTTAAACACATTCCTCCTCCTTTGAAGAAAAGTAAGGTTGAAACACTACTGTATTTTGCCATGAGTAATATTATAAAAACATGAGTCATTTGCAGAAAATTAGGACAATAATCTGTTCACGTGTCTGCTGAAAGAAATTAGAATGCTGTTCTCTGTTCATGTTGACAAAAATGTATCTTAGTGACCGTCGTCATAAAGAAAAGAAGACAACATCCACAATTGAACCTTGCTGTTTGTTTATATATTTTAAAAATAACTTTATCACTCTTAACATTAGGGTTATCAACTAATCTGGGATAACTCTGATAATATTTGTAGGCTGTGGGAATTCTACTGCTGTTGTGCGGAATAAAGTAAACTTTGACAGCGAAACGATGTGAAATAATAGAAATGGTTAATGAGATGATAAATTGAAATAAGAAAACGATTATATAATTATACTAAACATAAGAGGTCTACAATATCTAGGTGCAGGAAATCTGAGTATAGGACATTTTTACGCAAGGAAATTTCGGTGTGAGGAAATTTTGGTGCGGTGAATATAAGTGCAAACATAATTTTGACATTACACTAGTATATTGAATGAGAATTTTGCACGTAGGAAATAAAATGCTGTAAACAATAGGAAGGGACACTACAACGATCTAGGGAATGCCCTTTATGCTGCAGTCCGTCAATTATAAGCTATGCTAAAATACAGTATGAATACATTTCTTGTTTAACCCGGTACTTTCTTTTTTTATTATTTGTCGATATATAATTTGTGACTATATAATTGCGAAGGTGTTAACAAAAATATACTATAGTAAGAAATATTGATCCTAGGAGTTCGATCCTAGGAGTTAGCCATTCTGGGTGCGGTTTTTCCAGTGTTTTCCTGTTACACTATATGGTCAGTCCATCGTTACCTTCAAATGGTCGTCCACCAACTTTCTTCTTTTGCCGGTCGGGTAGTCGTGCGGTCTACGGCGGTAGGCCAACGACTCGAAGGTCCCGGGTTCGAGTCCCGGCAGGACATGGGTGTGGATTTTAATGACTAAAGGGCGAATCGTGACGGGCCGAAGTCTAAAGGTACTAGACTGGCCCATATAAAAAATAAAGTTTTTTTTCTACCAAGTTTCTTCCTAGGTTCCCACCCGGCCTGAACCAAAGGTGCCTAATAGACCATAAATGCAATTTCAATTCTTTTCCAAGAGACGCAACTTCCTCGTAACCAAAGGAAGTAAAATAAATTAGCTGATTTAATTGTAAAAAGAGTATGGAGACATTTATGGTCGATTAGGCACCTTTGGTCACTAAGGAGGTATACTCAACTGGTGTATGTTAAACGAGTGCATCTCTTCGTGGACTATGGTTCAATCCTTTCAGAAAATTCTTTCCTTAGATTTTGGGATGTTTGATTTAACATTAGAAATGGAAACTTTTCAGTTTGTTACTAAATTACTTTTAAGGACTATTTAAAAAATGAGAAAAGTAATCTTGTTACAACAGAAACCTTGATCAATATTCTTTTGACGGATTAGTAACTTAATACATTATTCAGCGAATTTTTAAAAAAGCTGAAGTTTTTAATTTTAAATGGCAATTCAGGTGACCTGTTACTCTGTAGAAGCAACACTGTATAGCAGTGATAAAGTATAGTCTATTGCAGCTGCGGTCAATATGTCTGGACCGGACAAACTCAGTGAATAATTTAACAGAGCGCAAGCAAACATACAGAAAAGGGGCGAGAGAGAGGGGGTGATTAGTAACCCCCTTCTGCTTTCCCCTTATTTAAGCATTGTTTCTATTCATTCACCCCTATAAACTCGAAATCAATCTTTTGATAATACAAACGCACAAAGTGCTACTAAGTAACTTTATTATGTACATTTATTATAATCAACCATCTACCTAGTCCACAAGTATTGACACTCTTTTTATTGCGTATGTTTAGCACAGATGGGGGAGAAACTCAAAGCAGACATGTCAACTCTCACGCAAAATACGTGAGAATCTAAAAAAAATGCGCGGGAGGTTTTGTGGTTTAGAAGGTTTAAGGTCTGTATTCTGTGGTCTAACGCCTGTGCTTTTAACTCTTTCGCATTTTTTAGTTTCTCACGCAGCTCTCGTATTTCCCCCCTTCCAAGCTTACAAATCTCCCGCATTCGAACTTCTCTAGATTGACATGTCTGCTCAAAGGCAGCCACCATTCTGTGCAAAAAAAAAACCGTGCCTGCCTCTAACGTAACAGAACAGCAACAAATGCAATTCCAGATTATGTATTTGGTATTTCCTATTTGATGGAAGGATTTGTATTTGTACTTCGTCCCTCTTACTGGAGGGGAAATGGTGATCAATATGTTGAATGAAATAGTAGCTGTGGCAGAAAATTTTTACACAACGTGGCTCTTTAATGTCCGCCTTTTCAACGGTTTATTCAACCAAAAAACGTCGAATCAACGGTTTCTTTTGAATAAACCGTTGAAAAGGCGGACATTAAGCAGTTTTATCAACGTTTAAAACACGTATGTGCTACTGGGGAAGTGAGTAAGGTAATTAGTTGTCACATATCTCTTGGGACAACCAGATAATTCACTCATCTAATGAAGTATTTTTTTCTCTTCCTAAAAGTAAACTTTGGCTTATATGAACACAGAAAGGCAAAAATATAGGGCAATTCCACGAATATTTGAATTTAAGGTCTTTAGGCAACTATGGCTCAGGCCGTCCACGAGTATATCCAAAGTATATTGGGTAGCTATTAGATATATGTAACATATGCACCAACGTACCTAACTTGAAACTTGAAACTGCGTTGTTCTTGGCTCTATACACTTATCGAGAAATTTACAGAAATGTATGCCACTTCAGAATCTCATGTATCAAATCGATTAACGAAATATTTTAAAAATACATTGTAAGTACTGTTAAAAACAATGTTCCTCGGAGACCACAAATTGAACTACACGGTACGTTTAAAGAAGGTTGTCACAATGAAAAAGGTAATAAATTACTTGCCAATTAAATAAACAATTTATGAAAAAAACAAAAAAACATAGACTAAACGTTAAAATTGTAACATATCTGCAATTTCAAATTTTCACATTTATTTCGGATAACTATGATGAGAGAAAAAGAAATCACACACTTTATACAGACTGTTTATAAAAAAAATCATGGTCATAAATTGATAGATGCATTTCTGAGAACGAAACAGAAAAAAGTCCCTTTGATGAAATTTCAAAGCATGTGTAGTTTTCGAGCTAGAGAGGTTCAATAAAAGGTATCGTAAAAATGACGTAATGCAGTGATGCTCAACCTTGTTTTGCCCATGGGCCACATTAAAATTTAGCACGATCTTCACAGGGCAGAGCATTCTCTGGCATAAATAGCATACAAATCGTAAGGGTCGTTCAATTCCGGCTTTAAAACTCTAATATCGCAAACATAAGAAAATCCTTCACACATACAGACATAATTAATGTTTGTAAAAATAGCAAGAGGCCAAAATCAAAGAATTAAAATAGTTTTTTTTCTTTGATACTTACAATTTATTAGTGTGATGTTTGTGGTAAACAAATGCAACATAATGTAGTGAACCAGAGAGGCAAAAGTTGCGGGCCGGATGTGGCCCGCGGGTCGTAGGTTGGGTATCACTGACATAATGTCTTCACGAGTAGTGACGTAAGATGTGCCGGCTTAGCAAATCACGAATTTGAACACAATATTTTTTAAAAGCAAAGTTTGTGATTTAAAAAATGCAACTTGAAGGAGATTTGTATCCTGTGCAACGTGAAATCCTTAGGTGGGAATCCCATATTACTTAACTTGGCTTAAACTTCGAATGAGTTATTTTATATACAGAATATTCTATATAGAGAGTATTCTATGTAGAGAGAGTATTCATAGAATATATAGATTGTATTCTATATAAAGAAACTATAATGAATTACTTATTTGTTTTTCTTCCTACAATAATTAATTCACTTAAAACAATTTTGAAGAAGTGCTGTTCTTACGCGGTTCAGAGAATTGTGTACTCTAGTTCACAGAAGCAAAGATAAGTTTATTTTTATCAATGAGCTGACGAAGCAAAATTAAAAAAAAAAAAAGTGCGTTCTAGTTTTAGATAACTCCATTCAGAGCATGAAAAAAATAACGAGTTTTATTTCAATAACTAGATGACTTGATTCGTTTGTCATGAATACACCAAAGGAAGAATAAAGTTTCTGTTGATGAAAGAAGAATAGATCTTTGCTTGCAGTCTATGTATAATGGGACAAAATAAGAAATATGTTGGAAATATCTTAGATTGTATATGCAGAATTATATTACTTTTTGTGGTACTAAACAATAATACACTTATTTAACACGTTATACACATATATATCTTTGAGTTTCTCTCAGTACTGTGCACGAGAAATCTGCATAAAGGATATGTTAAATTTATCATATGGATTTGTAAATACTTTGTGCATAATTTTGATCACAATATGTCCCGGTAAAATCTAACTTATTCACCACCGCATCGTGGTTCTTAAGTGTGACATGTGGATTGTGGAAGGAAGGGCTTAAGTTAAAGGTACAATCGCAGCATTTGCCTGGTGTGACAGTCGGAAAATCACTAAAACACCTCAGTCAGGATGATCGGTGGTTGATATCGAACCTAGAACTACCTCAATGCGAAGCTAACGCTCTGTCAATTGAATTACGCTCACTCGTTGGGCGAACTCTAGGATGCAAGCAGACTACATTTACTGTGACAGGCAATAGGTGGTATTAGTACAATACAACAGCATTCAATATATTTTGATTTATATTTTTTACTTGTTTATTTTTTCCAGTATTTTTCTGAAACATTTATGATTTTCTGTATATGATTTCTTTTAAGGAAGAAACGCTGGAATGAAGCTCGAACTAATATCCTTGGCTATTCTCCTTCTTGTCGCAACTGTATTAGGAGCGCAGGTAAGTATGTTACTTGTAACATTTAGAGCAGGATACTACTATTACCAATAATAATAATTGTAGTAGTAATATAGTAGTGTTATAGAAACAAATCGCCCGAAAATATACAGGGTGATTTTCATCCGTGCGATCGTTTTTGCATGCGTTACATGTGTGTGAACGCTCCATGCGTTGCGTGCATTACTCGATTTCTTTTAACAACTTTTTATGTATGTGTAAGGATTATTTTTAGGTTGAATTTATACATAAACGATTATTACATGTATTCTTTAGACACTTACCCTAAATTTTATTAGGTTGACTTTTTATGTACACGGCACCTTCGTCATTAGTTTTATGAATTTATACAACAAATGATAGCAGAGAATGATAATACATGAAATTATTATTTTATTGAATGAACATTTTAAATTAAATAACATGAATGTAATTCTACAATTTGATTTGCTACCGCACGCGCCGATCAAAGTTACACTCGTAGTTTCAGACACACAACTTAACATTTGCAACATATATTTGTCGTAAACGCGAACACAATTGTTAGTCAATTGACTTTTGTATGAAAATTTAAACTTTTAAAGAAAGTCTAACATGAAAACTTGGATTTTATTCTTTAGAAAATTGTTTAGTACTATATTCCCTTAATGAAAAAAGTTAGGACAATTAGAACAGTTTGAAATTCTTTTTGTAGTTAGCGAGAGAAACTTCTATCAACACCTGGTTATTTCGCCTTTCTTAGAATCTGCAGTAACAACACACCTTTCGGTTTATAAAAACACCCACTTACAGAACCGACTTCTGCAAGAAGGAGTCGGATATATTTTTAAAGTTGAAACGAGATATCTCCCCAATCCTTATCTTCTTTATAGCATGATCAAACCAGTTGCCCGCCATTATCTTTTATGTTTGCTTGTTTCTGCTATAAAAGCTGGAAGATTGGAAGGAACTTTGAAAACAAAATAGATAAATTGGCGTGAGGTGTTATAAAAGTTTAAATTCACAAGCTTGTAAGTATTTTATTGCCCCATGTTTATGGCTGGACGGATTTATGGTAGGCAACCGTTAAAACCAAGATTGAATAAAATGCGAAGGTATATTTATTGCGAATTTTAAACGGAAAAAACTTTTCGTTATAGAAATGCCAAGAATAACCGACACAATAATAACTAGGTCAGAGCAGAGAGTAGTTACTGTGTAAGTTGTTCCGGTTTTGAAGCTGGTTTTATAGCCTGCGGGTTGTTGACGTCAGGTGGGGAAGGAGTGGGGGTACAAAGTCCTCCAACAGTGGAATATCTACGCATACAAAAGCTCTGCACAAGTCCATTGAAAAAGCGGGCAATTTTGACGGTTCACCAGAACTAGACGCAATTGTTTGACCGATAAATGCCTGTCTCTTGCTCAAACGTGAAGCAGCAGCAATATGCTTCTTGATCTCCAAATGCTGCGTAATTTGTGAACGTTGGTCATCCGCGACAGATTTACCACACGGTTGTCAAAATAGCACTTTGACATCAGTAGAAAACACATCCTTATATTCGTCACAAAACTTGTGCAAACGAGATGAAACACTTGCCTTTATTTTAGGCATTTTATAGTACGGTAAAACACACACACTGTGCTAAAGCGCCACTCAGAACACAATAAACGAAAAGACACGTCGTGGATTCAAAGCCCTGCAATGTTTTAACTGGCTTGTGGCTGGGTAGAATTTCCCACAACAGGACCTTACATGAAGATTAAAGTAAGGCGCCAGGAGCCTGCCAGTCAACGTGCTCAAAGACAAAACAAACCTGACACACTCGATATGAAAGAGGTGTGGGAGAATAAGCATTTTTTCTTTCGAAGATTTCGATGTAGCAGGCCTAAATGAGCGAATTTATGTTTTTAAAGAGAAAATTCTTAAAATATGTATTTACATACGGAAGACTGGAAAATATGTGTTTTTATGTAAAATAAAATTTGCTGTGGTGACAAAAGGATATGATCAACATTTTGGTAAAAGAAACGGTTTCTATCTCACTGCAGAAAAAATATTTATTTACCTAAAAATCCGTTCCCTAATGATCACCATGTCGATAATCATGTACATCAATGAATGATGGACAATAATATACCTATGATGTATGGTGCTAAGAAAAATAGTGATTTTGAAATTGTAGGTGAACGTGAAGGAGAGAAAAATTACAGTTACGCTATAAAGAATCTACTAACAGGTGAAGTTAACTGTGTTTACAAAATTGGAAGTATAATTTTAAAATATCTTGCAAGACAGGTAATAACCTTTAATCACTTTTACAATTTAGTCACTCATAAGTATGATAGTCGACAAATCTTTAGTCCAAACAATATTTTACGTAAACCAGGTTAAAAAATCTTTTGCAAAGGACAGTAGAAAACGCATCAACAGGTTAACAATAAGCGAAGGCAGCTAAAACCAATAAACAAGAAAGATCATTCTACTCTTCCCTGTGGTTATTGTAGCAAGTAACGTTAAGATATAATTTTATTTTCTTATGAAAGTTTAGTGTAATATAGAAAGAACTGTAAGATCATAGTTTTTATAACTAAAAACTTTATTACAAACATTTTGTAAATGGGAAATTTTGTAAAACTCTTTTTGTAAACAAAAATTTTAATCTTTTTTTGTAAACGGAAATCAATTGTAAAACATTTCTCAAGGGAGAGAACCTTTTTAAAATATTTGTAAACTGAAAAATATTGTAAAATTTTGAAACCAGAAAACATTTTGTAAACCTTTTTGAAAAGCAAACTTTTTGTTGAACTTTATTGAAACAAAAACTTTATCTTAAACCAAAACAAATTAGGTTCCTAAAGTTACAAAGTTGAGAATATAATTTAACCTTGTAAAATCATTTATTTTATTTTTTCATATCCTTTATTAAGAAATGTTTGCATTGTCAATGTATTTATGAAATCGTGTACTAAAAGTTTCTTGTCACTAACACAATTGTTAGTTTATTGTGTAACACAATCACTTTAATTAAGTTCATGCTCACTCACTATATGGTTTTGCATGAGCGTCTTTCTCAATTTATTTTATCATTAATTCATCCAGTGTGAGTTAAAGTAAATTGGTAAGAAACTATTAAAAAATTCAACACTATCAAAATCTTCATGATTTGAAAGATAGACATGGTAAATATAAAAAATTCACTTCATCAGTCTATATGTGCGTCTCCTCAAAGGCCTTACTTCATCTTCAAACCGTGTCACATAACGATGTCTCATCCAGTTGCGTACATTATAGACACAGTAAAGGACAATTGTTTTTATATTCCAATTTTCGATAGCTTCCAAAATACACTGATCATCAATCCTGTAATTCACACATTCACAAGAATTTTGTTTCACTAGAACACATAGTGGAAGATGAAAGTTTAATGTTATGCACAACACTATCTGCTTCCTCGTCAGTAAAAATACAATATCCTTCATTACTGTCTGAATTAAATTCTACCTCTAAACTTGAGGTAGATGCACTGCGCTAAATAACGAAAGGATTCTCTGCCAAGCGTCCATCGCCTTCATCCGCACTAGGATTCTCGTAAAATCGCATGATACTTTTATTAGCGTCAAGTAATATAGCTACAGCACAACTGCACAAAAATTAAGTTAAATAACTTTTCACGTCATGAACTACTTTCTAAGTAACAAGATTCAGCTTGCTCCGTCACAAATCTCTTATCATCAAAGAATGCATAGAAACAAGTTCTATCACTTTCCTGAGCATCAAAGGTGGGAGACAGCATGTTCTATCTTGCTCCGCGTCGACCTATTGTTCAATAAACGTGGCTTCAAAGAAAAATTCCTGTGAACACCTGAGTGAATAACAACGTCAACTTAAATGACAACTTTGTGTAAAATTAACTTGTCGTAACACGCTCCAAGCATCAAAACAAGTTCCTTTGCCCTTCCCCGAGCACTGTACATACAAATCATAAAAAAACACGCATTGACCCCGTTCTCCATTCAAGCGAAAGAATGTCGAAGAAAAATAAAGTAACACCTGCACAGTTAAATTCTTAGAAAAGTCGTAACCTGTTGTAACACGATTCGTTGTTTAAGGACATTCAACTGGCGCCGCTGTCAACCAAGCAGCAGACATAAAAAGAATTCTTGTTCCCTCCTCCCGAACACCATAGGTGCGAAATAATGGAAAAGGATATGTACATTCAGGTAACCCTCAACGTAGTTCCTGAGAGATTTGTTCTAGCGGTAGATGAGCTTTGGTATACCTTCCTCAGAGAATTCCGCCGCCACGTCACTCAGCCACTCCGTCATGGTCTCTGTTTGGCTTTATCGGCGCTGTTGAATCACTTTCTAGAGAGTCTTCAAATGGAGGAATAGGTGATAATCGCTAAGGGTGAGATCCGGATTGTACGGAGAGTGGTCTATCTGCTCGCAGCCAAATGAATTAACGAGCGACTGTGTGGCAGTCAGTGATATAGTGGGGGGTATTCGCAGGTACACGGCGTATACCCACCTCAATTTTGTAGGCAGCACGGTATACCCACCTAAAATTTTTGAAATGCGCTGATATATATGGTATAGTCAGTGTGAGGTGTCATTTCAACCAGAGAAACGTATACTCCCCTAAAAATTTAACATTGTATTCCTGGTGGCAGCTGCAGTGTGTGGCCGTGCATTGTGGTGCAGTAACATGATACCGGAAGACAACATTCCTCGTCGATTATTCTGTATTGCTCGGCAAAGTTTCTTAAGCGTGTTGCAATACACGGCTACATTAACTGTTTGTCAAGTCGGCAGAAACTCAATTAGAATCACCCCGAAATTGCCCCAGAAGACGATGAGCATGATTTTCTTGGTGGGGGTCGAACGTTTGAATTTCACGTTTATGGGGATTGATGTGTGGCGCCATTCCTTGGTTTGTTGTTTTGTTTCGGGGGTGTAGAAAAACACCAATTATTCGTCTCCAGTGATCATATGGGTCATCAGTTCGTCACCTTCACTTTAGTGCCACGTCAGAAAAATCAATGCACTTGTCATTCGCTTAATCTTGTGTTCCTGTGAGCGTTTTGGGCATCCGCCGAGTACAAAGCTTTCTGAACTTCAACTCCTCTACTCAAATCGTGTACAGTAGAGAACGTGACGTTGTTGGAAACAAATCGGACAGCGCTGACACTGTCAAACGATGGTTGGATCGTGTCGCGTTCTACACATCATGCACCAATTACGTCCGTTACGATTGAGGGACGTCCTGATTGTGATTCGTCATGAACATTCGTGCGACCGGACTTACCGATGTACCCACTTCCGCACTTTGCCTTCACACATGGCATTCTCACCATATATCTCACGTAACTGGCGATAAATGTCCGCCGCTTTCACATATTTTGCAGTGAAAAATTTGATCACGGATCGTATCTCACATACGGTGGGATTTTCAGTTACCTGTACCAGTTCCATTGTCCAACACAATCACATCAAGCGTTTTACAACGTACAAATGGCGTTTGTTTATGTGCAAGGCATGTCTGGAACTAAGGCACATGTGCAAGATGCCAAGCTTGCAGTGCTGCTAACGTGGGTGCAAAACGGCCCGTTAAATGTAAGCCTCGTAATGTCCCAATATTTACTATTCTAACGACGCAACGTATTTTATTTTTTTAAACACTATTGTATATTATGATTGTTATCTTGTATTTTTGACTTGAGCACATAGTACTTTAGAGAAAGTTATCATATAATTTAAGAAGTCCTCTTAAGTTTTAAAAGAGTACTCCACAGGCTATTATATATTTATGCAGACTTGTGAACCTAGAGAAGTGCCAATGCGTGAGGTTTTCCAACTTGGAAGGGGGGAAATGCTGGAGATTGCGTGAGAAACGAGAAACATAACCAAAAAAGTTACAGCACAGACTTTAATTATCACGAAACTACTGTACAGAACACACACAGCGTACGGTAAACAAGTATTTTCCATTTTCAGAGTAGGTTCTACTTGAAAATTTAAACTAAATCAACAGTTTTTAAAGTTATTGAAATAGTTTTACGATCTGATCAGTTCAACAATTCTTCTTCATACCATACATCTACAATTGTGTTTTTGAATGCTGCTACTCTAAAAAGTAATATTTTTGTTTTTACTCCACTTTATCGCGTGAGCATTAAATTTCGCTATTTTTCTAAAAAAAAAAAAAAAAATGCGTGAGGTTTCAGGTTCTTTGCGTGAGAGCGTGAGTTCATACGTACATGCATGTTACTCATGCATTTTGCGTGAGAATTTACATGTTTGATTTATTCAATTATTTGCATCTAAACTATGTGTCTTTGTAAACTGTTCGCATACTAGAATATTGATTAATTGCGATAATTTATGTTTATTATTACATTTTATTAACACAGTGCTGTATTGTTGCTGTAAAGCTATTCCCAGCACTTTAATAAACGATTACTATTATTAAATTTCTTATTCTGTTTCTTTACAGATATCTGGAAACCAGGATCAGAATGCGGAAGAGAGCAGAAAGACTAGCTTGGCACCTACTACAGCCGTGTTTGACCCTGTGTTCGGTCTAGTGAAACAATGCATTCAATTTGTGATCGATATCTTCTTGCAAATGTTTAATCTGAAGAACAAAGATACTTAAATTATTTTTCAATTATTGTTCACAATTCACCTCTATGTACTCTCCTTAATTATTCCTCCTTCAAATAAATTAATATATTTTTAAAAAAGATTTAGTGATATTTGATTATGCCTTAATAATTAGATTCAGCTTTTCCTTAAATTCGAAGTTTATATATATATATATATATATATATATATATAGGGGCATGTGTAACGAACGTACCTTGGGTCCGTATTTCATAAAACACGTCATTTGAGCACTTATTTCAGATTGAGTTGACAAACATTTCAGACAGTGAAAACTATAGAGACTTCTAGAAAATATACTAGCTATCTATAATATCCCGAATGGTTTCGTGTCAAAATTAAGTTGAAATGGTTTATGTCTCATGCATAAAATGGCACGAAGTAAATAAAATAGAAAAGAAATAAATAAACATCAGCCGAAAATAGTTCTGTTTCTTTATGTGAAGCAAAATGCGGAGACAAATGTGAAGCAAAAATTGTCAAAATTGAAACCTTCCGCCTTTCATGATGCTTCATAAAAATGGTAATTCAATGACCAATGACTGTATCGGCTTTGACCTTGATCTTTTAATGGTTTCCTTTTTCCTATAATTTTCCAATTAAATAATGAAACTGATGTTTTCTGAACTCAGATACTGGTACAGTTGAACATTGAGTGAAACACGAGGTTTTAACCTTGAATCAACAATTTTCTTACAAATGATATTAAATCACACAAGTAATGCATATATTTGTTAATTGAATTAAGAAATATAAAACATATATTTACTAATAACACTTTTCGGAAGGTTTTTTTATGTGCTTTATTTAACAAAGCCCGACGATCCTTTCCTGCTAAAATCGTCAGCAGATCCTTTTCTACTAGTATCTAATATAGAAACGTTACAGCGTTACTTTTATTTCAAAGAATTGCTGATTAACACAACCAAAAGACCACCTGGAGAATTAAACAGGAGTGCTAACGGAAGGATCGTCGGGTTTTATTAAATAAAGAACATAACAAATATCCTGAGAAGTTTTGTGGCCTTATTAATCTTATTTATGGCCTTTAGGCATTTAAGGCTCAGGCCCAGAGAAGTTTTATATATGATAATGTCAGAGACACATTGCAAAGGTCTTAAAACGCGTAAATATAAACTATTTTAATAAGAATATTACTAAACTGAGAAGGTCTATAGAAGATAGAAGAGATGCTATATTTAAATACTTTCTTTTAGTTAGTATGCCAATATGTCTCGATGTAGTAGATCCTGACCCGTAGTCAGTTCGCGAATGGTTCGCATAGTAAACAATTAGAAAAGAAAAATATGTTTTATAACGGTTTCATATTGCAAGAATTAACAAAAAATAAAAGCTGTTTAAACCTGGCTCACATAGCAAAAATCATCCATCAACAGGTACCGAAAACAGCAACCTCAAACCAGACAACTCGCCCTGCTACAAATACAGCCCCAGAGAAATCTCGGAGAACGATAGATACAAATTATATTGGGATCACGAAATAAGAACAGACGATACAATCAAAGCAAGCAGACCAGACACCCTTCTGCTTGATAAACAGCCATTACAGGTAAAATAAAAAAGTAATGTCCGTGACAAGAAAAAAATCAAAAACTTTTAAATGGATTTTAGTTTGTGCCCCAAAAGTAAATCATGTTGACAGTTTAGTAAGACTCCCTGTTCTTATTTTTTAAAAGATGGACGGTTGAAAGTCAGCTGTAACCTACGTGACAATTTGATTGTAACTAACATCCATCACGCTACAAATATAAGCAAATATTAAGAACTATGCTCCGAAATCAAAGAAATGTGGAAACTTAATTCAGTACACGTATGCCCCATATCGACAACTGGTATTGTCCCCAGATCAATAATAGATCAACCACAAGCCGTCAACATAAAATATTTCGTGTCCTCATCTCAAAGATTCGTCATATACCATATTGTCAGAAGATTCTTACCTAACGAAATATAAACTAACTACTTTACATGTATTCGTAGTGATATTTAAGATCAGCCATTCCGTATAAAAATGAGAAATAAAGATAACCATTAATAATAATAATATAATGTTTATCGAAAATGCGAAAACATATGAACAAACACAAACGTACTTTCGTTATTAAATCAATATGATCTTTTGTACTGGCTTTGGAGAGGTCCATTCATTGCAGGTTAGATTACAAGACATTACGTAAAGCAGTTAACTGGGTCGTAATTTTATAAATTAAACGTAGATTTCAGCTAAACATATGCTTCTTTAGGTACAGGTTTCACTGTTATACGGAATTATAATAAGAGTGTGAGCTATACGAATTTAACATAGACCTAAATTGTATCTAAAATCGCCAATGTATATCCTGTGTTGTATTTAAATACACTCAACAGTCTTGAGTACAAACTGTTGATTTAGTTAAGATTGGGCAATTTTTCATAAGTTGTTTATGGTGAAATCCCCTTCCGCCAGTGATGGTGTTCAATGGGACAGCCACGGGCCTGAATTATGGCTCAGCATCGCAACTTCCTTTTTAAAAGACTTCGTCGCAAGGGGAGCAAGCCCAAGCGGAATGTTGTTTACATAACCCAGACCTGTTTACATACTTTTTAAAGACTCTCAACAGTGGTGGGATGTCGTGAAACAATGGCTCTCTTCAAGAAACCAATGGCGCAAGAAGTTCATAGGCATGTGCGGATTTACAGGGGCCATCAGTCATTTCAGAATGACTTTAAAAAAACGGAATAGCTTCCACCCTTAAAGTAATTGCCCCCCAGGGTCTCTCTTCTAAATCCTGAAATGACTGGGGGATGCAAGGAAGCCAATCTCTTCTGAAAATCCGCCCATGCGACCATAGGGGGCAAACCGGTGACTTGATAGAGACTGAGGAAACGGGATGGCACGGATGTCCGTCTCAGTCCCCTTTCTGTTGTAGTAGGTGATAGAAACTCGAGTAGTATCGCCGGACGCCTTATCCATGTGGATCCATACGTGAGATTGCTCCGCACCATACAAATGTGGAATGTCTTCATCGTAAATGTAGTGCATGACATTCTCCTGGAAGTATCGCGCATTGATCTTCAATTTTTTTCCCCAGTCGGAAAATCGTGGCAGAAACCGAACACTACCATGAACTCTTTTAGAAATTTTCACGGTTTTGTCTCATGAAGTTCGAAAGCGACTTATGTCCTGGTCCGTAGAAAATTGCGTGAAATTTGTTGGCGTCATCCAGCATAATAAAACCATTGACACAAGGAATATCTGAAAAAATGTAATTTATTTTCTCTTAAAATGACAAGCGCAATGCAAAAAGACTGATTGCTGAAATTCTTTAAAAAAAAGTTTCTGAAGAGAATATCTTGAACATCAAAATGAGCATTGAAGATGCTGTTAACTTCACATAACAAAAGGGTAAAATAATTATTTACTGAAAAGCTCTGCCCAAGAACAGAGAAAAGATTTCATATACTTATTTTGCAAAAAAAAAAAAGGTTACTTTTACTTTCCAAAACGTGGTAGATATTCTATACTTTAGCCCAGTTAAACCAAAATTTCCACAATTACTGAAGCGCAACATTTCTTTCTACGAAAAGATTAATTTACAATATACCTACTGAGCAGCAATTTACTTTCATATTTCAAAAACGGTGTCAAAACATTTCGTATATAATTTCCACTCTTTAAACTTCACATAACCTAACCACCGTTCTGATAATACAAAGATGGTATATTATAGCTGGGTTAGGTGTAAATTCACAGTACGAATTTCTATGAACGAAATTTTGCTTACGATTTGTTAACGCGACAAAAGAATCTTTAAACTTTGCCGGTTACCAAAATAAAACATTAAGAAACATTAAATCTTACGTTTGACAAAAT
>JAGDQP010038443.1:2331-18165 GCA_022664845.1 Lepisma saccharinum
ATGTACGTTTGGTGGGAATTCGTATAAACACATGGTTTCTTTGTATAACTGTATTTGCGTCACGCATTTCATAAGAAGACCTTCGGTTAGTGACATGAAATAACAAGAGTTGCTGTGGCGAGAATCTTAGAAAGTTCAGTGGGAATATTGTTTGAGTAGCGTGGCTAACGGTTCAGTATGGTATAAAAAGTCTCTGCTCCCGCTTTTTAGGGGTCACAACTATGAAAACACAGCGGAAGACAGTCCACGGGAAAACTCCCTCACAGCACACTTTTATGTAGAGAATTTCTAAGTTCAAGGCCTCTTTCGAATAGAGTGCCGGTATTTTGCTGCCATCAGAATTAACGTTGTAAAATAGGAACGAAATTCTGACTATGGAAAAAGTACCAAAAGTAATATCAGATCAAAGAATGCTTAATTGCACTGAGCATGATTCTAATTACCATCGAACAGTCTCCACCCGTCAATTACGCTCGACGGCGGCTTGATCCCTACGGGTTGAGCGCTTTTTAGCCTGTGTGAACAGCGATTGGACACCGAAAAGCATTGGACGAATGTCGCCTCTACAAAAGTAAATAGGCGGGTCCAAGTCCCAATGTTCTACCCTCGCTGGGTATTGAAATTTCATGGAGGTTTATGATGCCCACTCTGGCAATACATGATCGACGGACCAAAGTAAATAAGCTAGAAACAAGACTATAATTAGGTTGCATAATCTTTCCTGCGTAAATAGAAACGGGTTCCATATCCGGCGGCGGCACACTTATGCAGTGCCACGTTTAAAGTTGTTGTGAAAGTGATTTTTGTAATACGAGCAGCTTTGAGTAGTTTCAAATTTGCGAGTAAAATGTTGGCAGAGGCAATTCCCAAGTATGAAAGTTATTGGGGCGGTTACCAGGCCAACGGAACGGGTGATATACCGTGGGATGTATTCCAAATAAGTGATATGTTCTCCTATATATATAGAGATATCGTCGTACGAGAATGATTAATTTTCTAAATACCAGTGGAGAAAGTATTGCAACACAATTTTCCTTTGTTATTTAAGTTATCGTCGGAGGGGGAATCATGACGCCGTAGTTTTGTTATAAAATGTCACCGAATTCAGAGGAGAGAACAGCTGCCAGGAATTTGAGGTAAGTAACGGGATCCCCAGTGCTTCACATGGAGGCATAACAATAAGCACCACCTACGTCAGTTCTTTGCTAGGGAAATATCCAGCGCACCACGGATAAGGTAAAGAGAGATAGATAGGGTGATATCAGTTGCGAGCAGCTCTTGTAAGTTCAGAACGCCCCACCAGATATTTTAAGTATAGAAAATTTGGCGGACTCATTGGGAATGTTCAAGTCGCGTGAGAGCTTGTGAAGTCTACCTAATCCATTTATATATAAATAAAATTCATTTAACCTTCGTTATAGTTTGCTATTGATTCAGCTACAGAAATTGGAGGGGTGTCGTGAGTCCGCAATCTACCACGCGCTGGTAAATAAAAAGTATTATACAATTAATATTATTCTTGGAGAGTTCTGCATGCACCAGGGAAACCTGGACCGTGAATTTAAATTGCTGGCATGTAGGAGCGCGTTAAAGGATTCTTTAGCGTTTCTAACCATATCACTGATTGAACTCCCTGCGAGAAGCTAAACAGAGAACGTTTCTAAAACAATTTACCAGTCTTGGGTAACAAAAAGCAATAAGTAACTAGTTATAATAAACACGTTTCAGCCTACTTGTGAATTTTCATAGTTAAATTGTTCTTATTTGTTTTTGTAGAGTAACAAAATAATTAACAGTCGCTCGTACTCTCTCTCGTATGACTTTTTTTCATAACTTCATTAAATAGCTAAAAACAGTTAGCAAACAGCTAAAAACGTCATTTTAAAGGGTTAAACTGGCCTATGCAATGATTGTTCCAACATCGGTGCAATGTCGATACAATAGAAGCTAGGATACATTACCATAATTACCCAAGGGTTGGGAACGTCCGTGAAGCTGCTCCCCTCAAAGGACGGAGAAAAGGACAAAAACTAGTGCAATCGTTTGTGCTCAATTCCTCGCAAATTTTGCGGCATTCAATTTTGGGCGTGAGTGAAGCTCCCCCCTCCCCAGGGCGGAAAAATGACCAAAACTAGTACAATCGTTTGTGCCACAAAAATTTGTTTGTGCTCATTTCGTCGCAAAATTATGCGATATTTAATTTCTTTGTGGGTCTCATTTCACAATCGAACTCTAGAAAAAAATATTTTGTTACCGAAATTACGTCAATCGTTTGTGCTGCACACTACAACAAAAATTTCCGTTTGTATTGTGTTCAGATAGTCGCAAACTTATGGGACTCTTAATTTTGGGGCCATCTCGAACTTTAAATTCAACGAAAATGAGAACTTTGAAACGAAAGTTAATGTCGCTCTTTTGTGCCGGATTATCCCGTATTATGTTTTCTTTGTGCTCAACTCGTAAAAATAAAATGTGACTTTTTTTTTTTTGGCAGAGTCAGTGTCACGCTCCACGCTTCAAATTACGTTTGTGTTCAATTCGTCGCAAAGATACGCAACACTCAATTTGTGGGGGTGGGGGACAAGTGTAAATCTTTTGTGTATTTTTTCACGCTGGATGGTTAAAGAAGTTGTTTTGTTTGGACAATATTTGTCGCAAACATCTAATATTTTCTTGAAATTTCAACCAATGTTCGCAATTCAATATTGAACATATAAATCAATTCCAGTAAATTTGTTTTCTGAATCTTTCCTTTGGACCCTTCACTTAAATTCCGACACATCCTTTTACTTTATTCAAGGGTTCAAAGTATCATTTGAAATGATCTTTGATTAAATATACCTACAAAAAACGGGAAATTTTAAAATTGTATTGGTGTAACACGCTCAGTTCTTTGGCATTGGCATTCGGGAGTTCGTGCATTCTATCCCAGCGACCGACCTTCCTGACTGTTTTCCCAGAGTTTTTCTCAGTCACATCAGGCAAAAGCCGGGATAACACCTTCAACATAGGCCCTGGCAGTAGAGTGGGGTCACTTGGCGTGGTTTAAGGCACCTTTGGCTCAAATTTTGGAACCAGATTTTTTTACTTTTTGTAACTAGATGCAGTTACTTTTTATTCTTTTTTATGACCCTTATTTTTAATTATAATAAAAACCTAGTAGTATTTTGTAAAAGCGTATGAGCCCTTTTTCAACCCCCCAATTTAAGATGGCATAAAAGGTTTCTCGCTCCCTCGTGGTAGTGGGGGGGGGGTCCCTAATATGGCCTAAGGAGTCATTTTTAAGATATAGAGGCTAAGTGCCAAACTTTGGGTTTAGGTAGATTATGATGAAAAACAACAAGGGGTTTATTTTTGCAATATTGGGGTCTAATGGTTCCTAATTGCGAAAATCTTCATAAAAGACTTCGAGCTCAATTTAAACTAACATAGCACATCTAACTTATGAAACGGGGTACAGGAGGTTATAGCAGACTATTTTCTCCAGCACTCGTTGCATATTTGCTAAAGAACATGGACCAATTTAAGCTAACATAGCGCACAAAGCTACAATAGCAGAGTATAAGGACCTTATTATATAATTATTTTATGAAAAAATAATAAAATACTGTTTTTAATATTCCTTTTTATTATACTAAACCTCACATTAAAGACTACAAGCACTTTTTCCAAAAAAAAAAAAACAATAACTATTTAACATAGCAAAAGTTACACCATAAAACTCGTCTGGCTATTCATCTCACGACCAACACACACACGCATACATGGTTTATGGAGAACTTAATCTCACGAAAGGGACCAACACACACACACACATATAAGGTTTACGGAGAACTTACTCTCGCACCAGGAACCATTCTCATAAACGAATAAAGCATTATATCGCTTACATTAGAGTTGTTGGTTAAGAATTTATTTAAGAATTGCTGTAGTGAATAGCCAGTTGCCCGACATACTAAATAGAGAAAACAATAGTGTAAAGAGAATTGAGATAAATTACCCTGAATGCGTTTATTATTCAACGTATAAAATAAACAGTTGCGTTTTGGAAACCTTATATGATACGGTATATATGGTGGAAGGCCATAGTTATCAAAATATTCTCCCATACGCATATTAGATATATAAACAGCAACCCAATGTTCACCGGGCTTATTAGTAGGATCAGTATTTATAATAATGATTGCAGGAAATGTATGAATAAATGGAGGTAGTTGATCTGCAGCATATACACCTATAAAATGATTTTTAGGCAAATTCTGTTGTAATGTCTCAAAAAGTTCAAGGGTATTTAACATTGTGAAAACAGTGTTGCGTCTGTAATTACAACTTTCCACTCAGCTCCAGTCTCGCTCATTAGACAAAATATGGAATTGGCTGGAATTAGCTTAATACCCAGCTGTACACCACTCAATAGAAATTTCTCCTGATTGAAAATATCACCATGAATATAGCACAGAAATTCAAATGCCTGACTTAACGATGTGAGAAGTGAGCATTGTTTAAAACCCTGATTATTATTATCGGCAACACTGTCGGCCATATGAGCGGCAGTATCTTTAAGCCACATTGCACTCAGAAGATGAGTTCTTTTGCATTGGCATTATAATTTAGTTGTTTTTCGATATATGATCGAAATAGATATGTATGCGGGAAATATGAAATTAGTTGATTATTCAGATATAGTTGTACCTCGCTGAACAATGCACTGAGAAAATCATTTACAAGGCTAATTTTCTTATCAGCACATGTTAAATCAGAACCATCAGTGTGAGTAATTTTAGCCTTAATACATTGTATGTGTTAAATCAATATAATCATCACCGTGGCCGTGGACTACAAACTCTATGGATGCATTATCAGATATTGACGCTACGGGCTTATACGGCACTGTTTTATTACCTATAGTACTAGTTTGAGCGGGCAGACCCGTAAATAGATCTAATTCTGATTACGTACACTCACACTGCATTTTCGGCTATTAATATACTCATTAAATTATTTTTATAATACCGTATTACGAAAATGTAGTTTTACACATACATTGCCATATTGGAAAGGAAGTGGATTACCCGTGCTATCTCTTAAGTAAATAATAATTAAATCAAACTGTTTACGTTGTACGGAGACAATGAGGATTTTCAAATATATGCAGATCACTAGCACCATACTCTTTAATATTTGTATTTATAATACGCAGTGGTGGACCAACAGTATCACCTACGAGTTGAGGTTATACAATATCACTATAAATACACATGTGTACGGGTAGCGATTTCTGAAGATCGAGGGGATAACGTGCATGATGGACAAGTGCAATATTGTCTTGCTGTATATAATCAAAACCAAGCATTCGGGCTAATTTGGGTGATAGACGTACTTCTTTTACACTCTCGTCATCTTTTCTTACTCTACTAACTTCAATGCTTTTTACCGAAGCTTTAACTTTTAATTGTAAATTCAATTTATCGCTTTTATAGTTAATTTGAGATGAAATATCGTCAATGTGATAATAATGTCCGGGCATTATTTTAGTTACGTTTCAGCTTTCTTTATCCGAGCCGCTGTAATAGATATTATTAGTATATTTGGAAATATTTTGAAATGACCCTGTATAATGTACTTCATCAACAGCTGTTCCCCAGACCCCTTTCTCCAGCACCAGAAGCTGTTATAGTTTGGTAGTGTAACATGCTGGAGTATTTTGCGGGAAATATTCCATAGAACCTTTACTGGGTAGTGTGAGGTAAAAACTAGTACACTGCTACATATTCAATCGAAAATATCTCTCCTCTTTGCCATCTTTTTCCTTACAGCACCACCTGTTTACTTACTTTTATATTTTCCTCCTCCCGCCAACACTTGATTTATTTTATTTTGAGCTTTATTCTTCAAATTACTTTTTGCATTCCTATCAGTGCACTTTTCAAGCCTCTTCAACGGATCTATTATTATTTAGTACGTCTTCGGCTACATGATTACCACCACGTAACAATTCTCTACCAACAGATCTTTCAACTTGTTTCATTAGAGGAAATACCGTACAAAAGAGACCACCAAGAAAACTACCTATACCATAACCATTCTGGTATGGTTCACCTCTATATGAATTATAACTACTACCGGCTTGATGTGGATAATATTGCAAATAAGGATCATTCATTATTTTTCTGCTATACACACAAATATAAAACTAGTTTATAATATTCAATTATTATTATTACCATCCTTTTTCAGGCTCAGCAAAAAGGTTTTATTTCCATTTTATAACCACACATATCTACGTTACCTCTTAACAGCGGGCAGTATGAGCTCCATCGTTTATGCTCTTTCAATGGAATATTATAAGATTGCCAATTACCTAATTCTAAATTATAAAATACACATCTTATAATATCCGTTAATTTAACAAAATAAAAACCACACTCTGCAAGTTGACGTGGTAAAACTTTCATTGAGAATTGTTTTTGAATGTTGCTAACCGTTCGTTAAATTGGTTACAGGAATCCATGAATTAAATGAAGCAGGATAGCCCAGCCACCGAACAAGTATTCATTTACCTTTAGCTTCTAAAATGTCGTCTATTTTTTAAACTTTGAGCAGTGGCAACGCTTGCAATTCTTCATCAAAAACTGTACCGCAATCACATCGCACATTTAAATCCTCTAATACATTAACCACTTTATTTTCTTTATGCTTTATGTGTTTTATTTTAAATATTTCCAATGCCCAATTTTCTTTGTACCATTTTGCAAAATGTCGTTTTTTCTTATTAATTCGTACAGTATCTTCTTCTTTATTTTTTTTCCTAAACACTAGCACTAGCCGGTTTCACCAGTCTATTTCACACTTGTTGAAACGTGCCTTGATTCATAAGAGCGGGTGGTAATTTATGTGCCGTGTGCGATCTAGAATTATATCCGTGAACTAGTTTCGCTAATACATCAATATAACGATATGTTTTTTCCGAAGTAAAATATTTTCACATTCTTTGCTTCAGAGTGCCATTTACATGTTCTACGATGCTTGCCTTAATATCGGGTTTTTCGGCTGTGAAAAAATGTATATTATGTTTTTTGAGGAAACTTTGAAATGTTTTATTTAGAAACTCTCTACGTTTATCTGTTTGTAGCCCTATTTGTTTACGACGAGGGGCAAATGCAAATATTTTCTTAAATGCCTCCTTAATATGTTCACCTGTTTTACTCCGGACAGGCACTGCACATGCATAGCGACTAAATAAATCAATCACTGTTAAAATATGCATGTACCTGTATATTTTACCGGTATAAAAATACCTGTAACCGTCATTATATTTTTGGAGACTGTGAGTCAACCAGGTCAGCCTGCCGCTGGTCGTCGATATTAAACACTAAATGCGGTGTGCGTCGAAACCGTTTTCGTGCAGGCTTGTGCAATTTATATGCCGGCTGCTCCTTTAACTATTCTTCCACTCAATGTAGCGGTACTGATTTGTTTGCAGCTTTCCATAACGCCCGAGCTGTTGAGAATGAAGCAGGATGTGAAGGGTTGTAGTAAACGGCTGCCAGCTTCTTAATGGTCGATAGTTGCGCCAGCGTTAACGTGACGGTCCAGGCTTCTCTTCCACATCCTCCTCCTCCTTTTGGGTTTTAGGGTCAGCAGTTGCAGCGGTCAGCTTTCGTATGTAGTCTATACATTCTGGGCTACCTAAATACGCTATCGGTATTTTCGATTTAGCTAATAGTACAGCAAAAGGTTCCCAACCTATGGTTGGAGTATTTTTCTTACAATACCTAACAAAATCAGATATTATGTCTACTATATTGATACCAGGAATTAATTTACCAAATATCTTAACATTACCATTGACATCCCATTGAATGTCGGGATTCTGTTTTAATCTACGTAATAACATCTTGCCTTGCGCAAATAAGTTTCCGGAAGTGTAGCTATAATTTCGTCGTCATCATCATTAACAGCATCATCTGTTCTACCTGTAATAGTAACATTAGTTGCGGCAGCTGCTGGAGGTTTTTTTACAAGATGTAGGTATTTTTGTAACACCTCTCTATATTTTACCCATTTTTCTTCGACACTCAAATTCTTATTATATAAAATTTGATTCATTTCGTCATCGAGATTGGAAATACACTGATAATGGTGTAAGTTTTCTGGTGAGATTAAAATCTGGTGAGTTTTTTCTCATACTACGTAATTACGACTACTGCTACTCAATTAGACTAGATAATTTACCGCCTGAAATAGGGGCGAGCAATGCAGTTAGAAAAAAAACCTTATTGTACAACTATACGTTTTTCCTTTTATTTTAGTGTCGGACCTTTGCTCACCAGATATCTGAGATATTTCTTATAACGCCTCAACCTATTTTTTTCTCTTTTATTCAGTGGGACGTTTCCGTGTAATAGATTATATGAACATTCACAAATAGACCGAATTAATTCGGAATCTGCATTTTGAAATATCGCCTTGCGTACTTTAGGTTTTGTCCTGTCCAAAAGTTTTAGTAAGTAAGCATTATTCTTATTAACCATTTTTTGTCTAATATACGCACTCTATTATAGCAGAAATAATTATTGTAAGATATACAGTATTATTATTATTATTGTGTCTTCACCACCGGTACATATACATAATTGAAAGGATCATAGGGAAAAACACCCGTGCTCGTCGTTTGTGTTTTGTTTTAAATCAAACAATATATAGCCGTGAGCATTGCGGGTTACATCCTGTTAGGCCTCCTGTATAAACTTTTCGTTGCCCAGATAAGCTGTAGTGCCAGGTAATTAATTTGTGCCTGATCACTGGGGTTCTTAAAAATCCCAAATACTTACTGGCTAGAGAAACCGCGCATACCTCTGACCTGGTGAAACATATTCTGAGTTATAAAAATAACACTTAAATTCCGGTGGTGACTACTTTTAGTGAATATATTCATAACCTTCCCACCACACTCGCGCATTAGATCATCTATAGTAATAAGATGAGGCCCATCGGCCCCTGAAAACTCATCACAGCACTGTGGCAAGCCCTGCTTAAATTTACAATTAAATTGCAAGTGTGTGAGTGAGTCGCATAGCGGCTGCTACCCGCCATAACATCAGATTCTATTTTTAAACAAATCCCTGTAGTGCTCGAGAAATGTTTTATCAAAGTAACTTTTCCCGCATCCTGTAGGGCCTGTAAGCATATATGTAAAAGTTATTTGCCGCTCCATAATCTGGTCTATTATACGACATTATTATATATATTAGTGTGAATTAGGAATATAATATTATTATTATTTCGATTTATAAAAGTCGATACTTCCAGCTCAATACGTTTAGATAGACCTGTAGTGGTACTAAATTCCGGTGGTATTTCATTTAAATACATTTGAGCATATTCTCTTGCGTCCTCGCAAATAGAAATAGCATATTGAATACACGGCATGTAGAGATGAAGTTTTCTCCATGTATAGTTCAAAAATTTCCCGACCATTATTATCATCATCTAATGCGAGAATAAAACACTGACGAGTACATCTATACGTGTCTGATAATTCTACGCCGTATTTATCACTAAGAGAAAATTTTATGGGCAGCCCCGCCGGTGTCAACGAGTTAAAATATTTGTCAATATATAGAGAATGGGATAGAAATTTATACCAGTCATCAAACGATAGGTGTATACGAGGGTCATTGCAAAAGTTATGGCAACTATTTTTTCTCGAAAAAGGTAACGAATAGAATAGTAATTACGTCATCATGCGTATCATTAAGATTAAGATTAATTGGTTTGTAGGTGGTATGGCACTCAAAGATCACCTTTTCACCTGAAAAACCATCATATACAGTGATATTATATCCTGTTAGACAGTCCTGGAATTTTTGTAGTTAGGGTATACCTCCACCATTAGTTAAATTTACACCTGCTTCTTTGAATAATCAGACACTTCACTAACCATAAATTTCGGATACTGATCCCAATACTTCTGTTTCTCTTTTTTATTACTGCCATTCTCAATAAATCCCTGGCGACGACCAAGGCATGAGCCAAACAACGGATATCGGTATTTTTATACGAACATAACCTCGATTGCCGGATGTATGTGCTGACGTAGTGTTAACATTTTGTTTCACTCGCCCGTCGCCTGTAGGCAATTAGACATGATGAAAGTATATCACGAAACGATCCTGATACAAAATGATGTGTTTGACTAGATTACTTTTTCCAGGGCTGTCCACATATACTCGCTACTCATATTTCGTGCTTGTCTAAACGACAGGTAGAAGGCCTTTTCTGAGTGATTTTGATTAGTTAAAGTGAGGTTGACCTGGTGATGTGGAAGTACACTTTGCATTAAATAGTCTACCAACTCTCTCATTGCTTTTTCCACCCATGTTACATGGTTCTCCCCCTGCGGCGGTGGTATTATCTCTACAGTTATTAACATGCCCTTGTCTTTGAAGCGTTTATAATAATTGCGAGATTCGCTAACTATATTAAACCTCTCCATTTTAATATTATGCTACTACCTAGTAAGCAGCTATAAAGTAATAGACCGTGTTTTTATAATACCGTATTACATTAATATACAGCACGTATAGTATGTAACTCTAAAAGAAATAGAGAGTGTTCTTATAATACAGTATTATATTAATTCCTGGTAACAACAATAACAACAACATCTATTAATATGCGACTATAAAACTACGGAGAACCTTTTTCCTGTATTAGCGTATTAAACCCACTTAATCAGCAAAATAATAAAAATATTATAGTTGTTAAATTTACACGTTGAGGTATCAATAATAATAATAAGTTTTTACAGCATACATAACAGGTGCAGTTCGCTAGCAAACACACACACACACTTATAACTTCCTCTATTAGTACTGCTTTAAGAATAAAAACTACCCGGGGGCCGCTAAAGTGTGCGAATCATCACTCAATAGTCTTAGTCCATAACCGAAAACCACATGTCAATATGTTACGAAAGATAGTCGATTCAATATTTGAGCTTTGACCCCGAGGTCAACACTTTTTCCGTATATGCCACTCGACGGTCTTAGGTCATAACCGAAAATTGCATATTAATATGTTATGTCGTTTACGAGATATAGCCAATTTAATATTTATTCTTTGCCCCGAGGTCACCACTTTTTTCGTATATGCCACTCGGTCTTGGTCCATAGCCGAAAATCGCATTCCAATATGTTGTGTCGTTTACAAGATATATACTTTTAAATACATAATCTTTGCCCTCAAGGTAAAAGACAACCTAGCCTTTTGCCCCTTATACACCGCTAATTTTGGTATAGGTTGTGAACAGTTCTCTATTATAATCCCCCCAAATTATATTATTGTTTTTACGAAATTTCACTTGTAATACGCCCCTGAAATAGTGTATTAGGTACGGTATGGTTATGGCCCTCTTATACGCCACTTAGCATTGTACTCTTTTACGAAATTCAATATACAATATTACCCTCCTCTCCCTCACGTATTTCCCTGGATAATAGGGTACATGCGGTCATTAAGGAAGGGCACAATGCTCGTAAATTAAAATCAGGGGGAATTATAATAAATTTAATAAAAATATACACTCAAGATGGATAAAAAATGTTTACGGCACACATACAAGGCCTGTTTAAATTAATTGGTCTATTTAAGTCCAAAAGACCATTATCCTTCTGAAGCGCTACAATGGCTCTACGCCCCTGCAATAATATATTAGGTACGATATGGGTGTGGTCCTCTCGTATGTTGCTAGACGACATACTTTTTTACAAGATTCAATATACAATATATCGAGGGTGTGTGTGACCATTATCAAGACAAAAAAATTACACCACCACAAACTATTACACCCATACCATGGGAGAAATACAATTTCAACATTATCATACCTAATTTAGCACATTTTATAATGCTATATATACAAACACTTTTCTACTCACCCGCAATTCACTTTTGAAAAGTATTAACGTCGTACATTAGCATTAACACCAACTACATATAAAACGATACAGAGTTGAACGAGGCAATGCACTTATGTGCGTGCGAACATGATATAATTGCTAGCCTCATACAGGGCGTCTAATAGCTTTTCGTAGTTTCACACAGGGTGTCATAGCGTATACCAATGTGAAAATTACATTTCAATATAACTAGTTAAGCATTTAACCTTTTCCAATATTCCATTGGGTAAGAATATCGCAAATGAAAGTGAAGAAAATAGAAAAATCCCCTCATTTCACAAAAGAGAAGATAATTTAAAAATAACACGTATATTGGTTATCGTGTTACCAAATTAAAAACAGCTCAAAATATCGCAAAAATAAATCGAAAAATCTCCCCTTACAAACCCCTTGTCGATTTTCATCATAATCTACCTAATTCCGAAGTTTGTTGATGATCCAACGAAATTTTAGCAATTAGGAACCATTAGCCCCAATATCTCGAAATCGGCTCAAAATATCTAAAAACATAAATAAAACATCTGTCCTTACAACCCCCTTGTCGATCATAATCTACCTAATTCCGAAGTTTGCTGGTGATCCAACGAAATTTTGGCAATTTGACCCCATATCTCGAAAGCAGCTCAAAATATCGCAAAAAATAAATCGAAAAATCTTCCCTTACAAACATGTCGATTTTCATCATAATCTACCTAATTCTGAAATTTGGTGATGAATTGACAAAATTTTGGCAATTAGGAACCATATCGCAAATAACAGCTTCTACTCTTTTAGAAAATTCAATATGGCATATTAGGGACCTCTCACTACCACAAGGGTGCGAAAAACCCTTTTATGCCATCTTAAATTGGGGTTGAAAAAAGGAGTCATACTCTTTTACAAAATAATACTACTCTTTCTTATAATAAGGGTCATAAAAGAGAATAAAAAGTATCTACATCTAGTTACAAAAAGTAACCAAGTCTGGTTCCAACATTTGAGCCAAAGGTGCCTAAAACGCCTCCAAGTGACCCCACCCTACTCCTGACCGATACATTCCTGAATCTTTTCCCTTCCCATAGCCCGGCATTAGCCCTAGATCTCTTAGGCAATAAATAAAAGAAAATTAATTCTAAAGTAATACACAAGTGACAACACTAGCAGAGCAAGGTTGCCTAACATTTCCATTGTAAACAGGGTCAAGCAAACTAAATTATCGTATTTTTCCTAGTTCAATCGTACGTTCCGAAACAAGATACTATGTTTCAATGTTTTGGAGAAGACAGTAATGAAACTCCCCCGCCCCACTCCACACACACACAAAATAATATAATGTCGCATATTTTTACGACGAATTAAGCACAAAAAACTTTCTGGACCACAATCCGGCACGAACAAAGCACAAACGATTGGAACAAGTTTCATTACGAAATGCGAACTTTCGGCGAATTTGAGTGTGAAGCTGTCCCATAATTTTGCGTCGAATTAAACACAAACGAAACATTTTGTAACACAATTTGGCACAAAGGAAACACAAACGATTGTACTAGTTTTGGTCGTTTGTGCTGTCCTTGGGGAGGCCAACTTCACGGAGGTGGGTTCGGACAATTCTGGTAGTTGGGACTTCAGAAAACCAATCTCAAATTACTCGTACAAGAGATTTTTATCCTAATTCATGCAAATAATAAAGAAGTAATTCAGAATTGGTATGGTACTTGCCAAACTTCAAAAAGGAATATATTATTTTAGGATATAAGCAGTTAACGTTAAGGTGTTTACCTGCAATAATTACACCACGTCACCTTAAGATTCACCCTTTTTTTAGGTATAAGCTTCATGATATACAGTGAAACTTCTCCTAGCGGACACCTTTAAATAACGGCCACTTTTCAATTCCCATGCAGAACATCATTCGGTACAATGGAAAAGTTACTTCTGAATTGCGGACATTCTCAATAACGGACGAGGACACTGAAAACCATTCCTTAGCGCCTATGTAGAACTTCCAAATAACGGACAGCCAAGAATAAAACTCTCCTATTTTCTGGAATTTCAAACAATAACGGGCAGAATTTCTAACATTATCGCGCATTGTTGAGTACGGTATTATATTTCTTTTGTATTTCGTTTATTTTTTAAAAGTGCTTATTGTTTAGTAGCCATTTTCAGCCTTGGTTGAACAATGGAATAACGTCTCACGCATATCTTCGTCTGTCTACAAGTGATCCATTTGCAAGACTCAGGCATAGAGTACAGCACAACATAAAGGAAGGGAAGAAGGGTTGTTTGTGTCTTCTGAAGTCAGTGTTGAGTGTATGTGCCAAGATGTCACAGAAACGCAAACGATTAACATTAAGTGAGAAAGTGAGAAATCGGACTTTGTGACTCAAGGGGAGATAAAAGATTATTTTAAACAATCTGGATATTCTCAAAAGTAAGTTAAACGAACTGTACTTTTTGTGTTTGTGCTTGTGTTAGGTAGTACAAACATAAAAGCAACAGCATACAAAGGAATGTATTTTAATTTCCTTTTACTATACTTAGAAAACTGCATTAGTGTACATTACGTATGAAAATTGAATAAACAGCAATATAATGTTGCCCAAATTTGTGTGTTCATTGCAGTATTTTTCTTGTGTCGTATCCTAAGCTTTCTCCGAAAACATACAGTTTTACGTTCCCCGTTACTGCCCACTATATAGAAGTTTCACTGTACTACTTTCTAAAAGGTTTGATACCTGTGAGTCAATTTTTTTTTTTCGTTGTCGGTCTTCAATTATTGCGATTTGTAGAAAATCGGCTATGTTCATCCTGAAATATCTCGAAAGGGATATACTTGAAAAATCTCAATTTTCAGATGGGCGATGTTTGCGTTGTAACAAATCACTTGTACTTTACTAGTTTCTATGTTATGGTTCTTCTAACGTTGTGTACACAGCTTATATGGTTGTTTTCAATTAGATAAAAAGGCAGTTGTCAAAAGAATTGGGGGGGGGGATAGCACATTTGTTTTTCAAAAATACAATATAAAAATGCTTACCCTAACCATAATATAAAAATCAACATTTTTGTAATGGCATTCTATATTTTTTTTAAACTATTCATTAAAGTCCAAAACTCATATAACAAGGTCGTTTAGCCTTTCTCTTATTTCAGATACGATTAACAAATTTGTTATTCGACGTTCGCTTTCCGATTCAAAAGATACGCCTGCTTCTTCAAAACCTTGTTACCAGTTCAGAACACCGACGCTGAATAACAGCTGTCATCATTCTCTGCTCACTCTTCGACATCTTCAAGTCTGACACCGACAGATTTGACGAAAACTGGAGAACCTATCCAGCAAATCAGGTTTAAGAATTATCCAAAGGGCACACACAACAGATCATTCCAAATTGGATAGTACAATCGTTTTCCATGGCTGGAGTATTCAGCAGAGAGAGATGCAGCATTCCAGAAAATTGTAGGCAATGTCCATATCACTCGGGATATATTCAAAGAACGTACTGCTTCCTATTAGGAATAAATATCTTCATTCGAGGTGTTCAATATAATTAACATGCGTTCCATAATGCTAAAATCTATATTGTATAGTTCTGTGAAATAAATAAATAAATCAAACAATAGATTACTGAGTGGAAACGTATCATCAAACATTACACACGCTGCTGAGAATAAAGTTCAAATGTTTTAGCATATGTACAAAGTAGTTATACATACTATCCCATGCCTATGTTGCTCTTCAATATTGCATGAATATTGAAAAATAGACTTTCCATACACAACTAGCGAATTCAGCTATTTTACATTGCAATCCAAAATGCTTCCACAATCAACAATCATTAGGTTAGTTTTGATTAAGTAAGTATTCGTTAGATCTAAAAGCATGGTG
>JAGDQP010038444.1:0-18165 GCA_022664845.1 Lepisma saccharinum
CATGTTTCAGGAATGGCTTTCAATGTCGAAATATCGTCCCACGCCAATGTCGATCGGTGTTTACTCACAACGGCCAACCATGATCGGTATCCGCGTTATTCGCCCAGTATAGGCCCTACATCCTTGTGGTGCTTGGGTCTGCACCTCTAAAGATGTTGGTGCACAATTCCAGTTACATGTAATTATATTCCAAAATAAATTATATTCGAAGTATTTAATGTTTTAATACATTACTTTTGATGTAATTTGTTTTAAATCACCAGTTTTGATTAAAGATTAGAAAGGAGTATCATATCATTAAGGAAGTAAATAAAGAAAAGGAAATATACACGTATTATAGCAAAGTAAAATTATCTTATTAAATTATTAATTAATGTAATACTGACCTATTAAGGAGACAATTTAGCTTTTTTCCCGAATACCAACTCGTCAATTCGTGGTCGAGTTTTCGTGAAGGCAAAAATAAAAGTTGATTCTGGATTCAAGCGATTTCTGGGTTCCGTTTTGATTAATATTATAAAATGCAGAGAAACTTTCGTCACACAAAAAAGTTGAGGATGGTAGGAGGTGTGAAATGGCCGTATCTCTAAGATCCTTGTACTCGTTGCGAGCGTGATTCCATTTTTTTTAATTTCTGGCATTAACAACAGTAATTTGAGCAGAAGTTTAACTGACAGAAGAAGGTGCTTCTTCTAATCACTGAAGCTCTGCTAAAAGTGACCTACCAAACAATTTTCATATGGTTCATCAAAAGTTTATTTATGTTATAGCCTCAGAGAATTAAGCGTGATAATGTCATGCCTTTTATCACTAACATAGCAACTTACAAGGTAAAGTCTGGGAAAGGTATTAAGTCATTTTATCCAAAAATAGTTCACATAACTTTGCCTACTCCATACCCTGCACCGAATCAATGAAGTCGTAGGCACTTTTCCGGAAGTGGATTAACTTGTTCCAAACATGAAAAAACAGTAGTGTCCGGCCTGGCTACAGTGCTTCCGCGAGTGTGCGCATGATGTATCCTTGCCCGTTCAACTCATTGTAACTCGTTGGAGCACTTCCATTAGTGCTTGTATATAATACTACTATGGTAATATTGACGTGGTAAAATCAGTTTTGGTCAGTGGAACAAAGATACTACAGCTGTTATCCCGATTTCGCAAGATCTGGTGTTTAAGTCAGATTTGAAAGGACTTAGGCCTGTACGAAGACCAACTTCTCTAAATTGGCAACACCAATAATTTCCTGAGAAAATACGGTCTTCAGTGTTGTAGTTAAAATGAAAAAACAATGTCAATAAATATTTGCAGGGATGTGAAGGAAATATTGGAAAGTCTATAACTGATTAGAATTTTAAAGACCAATGCTGATTAGCGAACTATGCTAAAGATGAAAAGTGTTTTGTGAGCAGAGCATTTCAGTTTAGCCGTTTTTGAAGAGGATTTTTTCACCTGGAGGCACTTTAACAACTCCTCTAGACATCTGCGGATACAAGATTTTTATTATCAGTTCTTCCCGCAGGACTTGGAAGCCATATTGCAACTCACTTACAAACACTTCCGGCAGGAATAGCACACTCTCGCTTATCTTGAACGATAAGTAACAGCGAGAAGCGCTCAACCCGGAAGCTGCGTTTTGGTCTTGTGGTCAAGACATCGGAAAGCTGATCCAAAGGTCCCGGGTTCAAACCCTAGCGTCGACTTTTTAGATATGTATATATTTAAGAATTCTTTTTGTTTTTTATGTAAATACACAAAAGGAAATTTAATAAAATTTGTGATTTATAATTTTAAAAAAGGCCACTAAAAAGTGCAAGGGGGAGGGTGCGTCCGAAGGGATCTGGGCGGTGTCAGCCGCGGAAGGGAGTTGCACAGCCCCCTGTTAGCGGAAGGCATACGCAAAAGTTCTGTTTACGGAAAAGTTCTGTGCCGTACCGGAAGTGTTTCCAAGTGTGCTCCGGAAGTTGCCAGAATTGCTGCCCAGCCCTGCGGGTAGAGCTGAAAAAAAGAATATTCTTGCTCTGCGGATATGAAGAGAAGCTTCTCCAAGTATGAAAATGTTCTTGTTGACAGTGGACAATCCTTTTCATTTTAGCATTTACAAATGACTATGGTGATATACTTCAATGCTAAGATGAGTGTGCAAAATAGTATTTACTTAATTAATGGCACAGACGAAAACAATATTCCTCTTCTGTAATATTGAATTACATTAAGTTTGAATCATTTTTATTTCATGAAACATTCTAACATTAGATAAGCTAGTGAAATAATAATAATCAATAGTACCAGTTAATTTGTAAAAAAAAAATTCTTAAGGAAAATTCGTGAGATTGACAAAAAAGAACTAAGTATGCTGTTTTTCAGTCCATAACACTGTTTTGTTTCGATTTCGTACATTCGCTGTGCTTTATAATTCACGTTAACATTCGTTTCGAATGTGAAAATAACAAACAGTGTTAACAATTCAATCAAATAATTACAAAATAGAATACCATTTGATTAATTATTATGATAGTTTGATTTATAATCTATTCAGCAAAATTTTCATGTTGATGCAGCTATATAAAACAATTCTAACAAGTTATAAATGGAATTATTTTTGTCCTAGATTAATAGCGAGATTTAAAAATTTATATCAGAAAAAAATCTAAACAATATTGTCATATTTGAGAAAAACTTTAGATATGATTACAATATAAAATTGAAATTGTATTACCTATCTTTTGAAAACCACAGCATTGTATTCCGTACAGGGCCGCACAACTAAAACCTTCTAAGCAAAAGAGCAAGCAGTTTCCATCGAAAATAAAATATATCTAATAATGAATCCCGTAGCTTAATTTCAACAATGATAATAAATCATTATTAACACACATATACTGCATTTAAACATCAATAATAACATTGTTAAAGTTTTACGGTAATTTTCTAATGAACAATATCTGTACAAAAAGTTATGCTCAGTAATTATTTAATTTTGTTTATATTCAATCTTTTTATTTAATAATAATAATAATAAATAATCGTCTAATTTCTAAAAGAAACTTGATATAAATATAAGCATTTAACCTATATTAAGGTGACCATATGTTTTCCAGTGATTCCGGGGAGAATCGGGATAATTCAACTATTTCCTTGTTGAAACATTAAATTTACCTATCTTCTATATCTCCTCCACTACGATTACTTTATTCTTAATATTTGTATCTATACTCCTTGAATTTAGAGCTTAGAAATGACAAGCGACTAAATAAATCACAAAATTCCTAATGTGATTTTAGAAAAGAGAAATAACAGATAGGGTATGTGAAGGTGGGGAAATACTGCGCAGTTAAGGAGTTTTTGTTTGTAGCACCTCACTATTGTACATAATGAAGAATGACAACTACATGATTATCATATTTTCACTTTGTACTTCAATATAAACCATATTTTATGTCCTTATTGCTATTCAGTTTCGAGAAATAATTATTTATCTTAATGTTTGCGCAATATTACCCACCCTGTGAGGGATTATTGCGCATAGTGTAGGGTAATTCTGCGCGCATATCAAAAGGCAAAAATACATTCACAATAGGTGGTTCATTTTAGACTATAACATTTTTCCTTCACAAAATAAGGCTATGATTTTTGAATTAAGGAATTTTCATTTAGTACACTATCCTTGAAAGTATCCTAAGTATAGAGAATTGATTTAAGTCAAACTATTTATTAGTACTAAAATGTTAATCAGAGAATCATTTTTACTATTATTACTATTATTATAGCTTTTACAAGCTATAAAACGTAAAATACTGATTGCTATAAAACAGATTAATAAATATATACTTTCTCTATACGACTATAATATTAATTCATAAAGTAAACAGGAAGGCTATACATTTTAGCTCGGTATGAAAAATATGGTGATTACAGTGGTAACGCAGAAGTGGAATGGAGAATATTGCACAGCAAATACTTGTGCGCAGAATTAACCCACGACAACCTTTGAATCTAAAACGCAACATAACCGAATAACATATACAGAAAATAAAAAAAATATATACACGAATATATACAGTACTCACCTTTAATTTGCGTTGGCTTTCTTTTTTTCAATTTGTTATTGAACGGACACTCTTCCCACAAATCAGAGAAATAACAAGAAAATCATGCAGAATAATTTAACACTCGATAACACCTACTAATGACGCCAAAGAGTCACCACCTCGCTGAAATAATTAGACAATGTGCCCCTAAAACTCAACACTACCCAAAATAAATAAATAAATTATTAGTGTGAAAAACTTCCCTGCCCAATATGACCTACCTGCGTAGTATTCCCCCATCTCCCATACATTTCAAGGATTTAGCGAAAAAATAGAGAATACAAAACTGCCGTCCAAGGCAAAAGACCGTATCTGCACATTCGACCGCAACAGAATAAAAGGTACACCGTACGAAGTCAATTTCGGTCATATATTGCAGATACGGCTTTCTGCCTTTGGACAAAAGTCTGCCGTGCTTAGGCAAAAAGCCGTATCTGCAAAATTGTACAAATTGGGCTATTAACACCAAGTAGAACGTATGAATTCAATTTCGGTGAAATTTGCAGATACGGGTTTATACCTTTGGACGGCAGAAAATTAGGACCTCTAAAAAGAGTACGTCTGATAGTCTTAGACATAAGTAGTTTTCGAATGTTCCTAAATGAAATAATAAAAACAAATATTTGGAGGATATTCTTCAAACGGAAGAAAAAATAGCCGGGAATAAATGCGTTAATCAAAAGAAACTCCACAGAAACCGGGAGTAAATCGTAACCCTAAGCTATACTGCATTTATCTTGAAAGCTCTGAGTTTTGTTATTACTATCCCATTTTAAGAGCATAATGTTTATTATTTGCAAAAAAATAAAGGAAGATTTGTAGCCATTATTGTAGCGTTGAGCAAATTCAGATATAGAAACACAACGAAACTATGCAGTAGGTTAGACTGCTGTTTAGTTGAGGTTTGCCAGTTTTTCACCACCGAGTTTGTCTTCTGTTTTATGTGCATATCAAATAAAGCACATATGTAATTTGCATCTACTTAATTATTCAAATCATTTCTGAAAATTTATAGTGCCCGGATTTATTTAATATTGCTTCTGAATGAATTTAAAAACTTGAAGGAAAACGTAACCTCGCGTATTGGAGAGGTGGAATATTTTGATCATGATAACTTTGTAATTTATCTTCGTATGAAATAATTGATTACTTTCTCTATCCCATTCCTCTAACTGCCGGAAGATCTCCTTTCCTCTATCTATCTCTATCCCTCTTTATATCTAGTTTAAGATGAAACTACGTGAATAAGTACGTGACGACTACTTGGTCTAAAGAGCCCCCTGATACGCCTGTTCGTGGGCAGGGTGACGCGCAGAACTGGCATCATGGCCGTCACTCAGGTGGACGCAGTTCCACCAACCGCGGACAGATAGCCTTGGGGAAGGCTCAGGACCTTTCGGTCTGTATCATCAGTGGTTATTATTATTGTTAGTACATGTATTTTGGTATGTTTTTAATTTAATTTCCGTGTATTATATTTATTTTGGTTGAAATCTTGTATCTTAGTCAATGTTTCAAATTTTTATATCTTACACGGGATCAGCGGTGGATCTTGTGTCTTCACTCAATAGTTTTCTCCGGTATATTCCGTCTTTATTCTTTTGCAGAAGTTCTGGTTTCGTTTGTTCAGTTTGGTGTTATAGTGGGGGTGTTAATTTTGTGGGAAAATAGCTTCTGTTTTCACATTCTGTTCTCCTCTTGGCCTACCGGTTTCGAAACTTCTTTTATTAGTTATTATACCTTTTTCCTCTTATAGCCTCGAGAAAGGAACGCTCTTCCTAATTCTTTTAATCTTCTCTCAAGTCACTGTTCATTATCCACAATCTATTTCAGACGTAATGCTTGAGTCTTAATCAGTGAGTCGTTAAACAGTTGGGTGAGCCGAGTCTCCATACCTATAAGGATTCATGTCTTGAAGTAAGATTATTATATATGTCCGTTTAGTCTCTTCGTTAAACTCTAACACATTAATCTTAGTTTGGCTCGACCATCAAGTGTGAACTCAAGTTTTCTTCCATTATTGTTTAAGCAGTTAATATAAGATTTTAGTTATTCATCCTCCCAGCAAATATTCCTACGACGTCATCTAACAATCTATAGTTCTTATACATTAGAATCTCCAGACCCATCTTCACTTATAGTGTTTGGATGGTGGCTCGAATGTTTCCCCACTGCAGACTTTTAGCCATTCGAATTTTGAGTTGTAACATACTGAAACTGGTTTTATCCCCTTCTAGTTCCTCTGCTTGTTTATAAGATTTTTTATGCCTGTAGCATATAATATGTTTTTATGTCCCATCCTTCTGATGTTCTGCAGAAAATTAGAAGTGTCTTCTAGTCATTGTAGCTGAGATATGCAACAATTTTATGAGAAAATGTGTGTTAAGTATTTGTCCAAGTATTTCGTTTGGCTGTTACTTGAAGAGACTGTGGGTATATCCGATGGGACTTCTTTTATTTCCCTTATTATTTGTTGAAGTTTACAAGATTTCCAGCCGGTTTTCTACGGTGTCCCTCATGAGGCGACTGTGTGGTGGTATTTGCTTGTCCCTCTGAGGTGTCATCTGCCTTTACTGAACAGACTTCTCGTTTTTTCGAGTCTTCTTGGCTCCTTCAAGGACCTAGTCAGGAAATACAACGGGATAATCTTGGCATGCTAGACCCCTATTTTGTAACCTCGGACTGAAGTGGGACTTGCTGTCATACAAGACAGATTCCCACTTTTCTACCAACTTCGGTATTAACGGTTTATAGTTGTTGGTAACATCGTTGATACTTAGTTTTGCTCGCGTAGTATAGTTGTGATATTCTCTTGGAAATTAGTCGATGCTTTGGTGAACGCGACCAAATTATAGTCAGGTCTCTGTAGTCTTATACAAGCGTTAGCTGTCTCATATTATCTCCTGATCTCGGACTCATAGTGCTGGGCAAGATGATGTTTGCATAGTCAATTTCGCAGTGTCCTAAAACCTTCCTCCTGCTTACCTCTCAACTTATAGTTTGGCCTCGTGGGACCCACCTTGTCACTGTTTGCTTACCTGGGGCTTTTGGGTGGGATCAACTCTACTCAGGGGCACCTTGGACAATTCCATTTTCCAGAAAGAGTCATAAGTAATTTATGAGCGCGCTGAATCTGAAATTGAGTTGAACTCCACCGATACACGAACCACGTTTAACCTCTCTATCACATGACAATATGGTACCTGCCACTTATAAGCAATTGCCAGGATTGCATTTATTTGTTTATTAATATAACTTAATTTATTTACGGCCTTACTTATCTATGGCTCAGGCCAGGATATGGTAGGGGCAAGGATCCAGAAAGAAGTTGGCCAGAGCCTAAGTTGAAGGCACCATCGGCGCATCCTGGAAACTCTCATGGTTGCCAGGGTACACGAAGTCCAAGAAGGGCTGGAGATAGTCACCAAGTAGCTGAACATAGCGCTGACCGGTCAATGTTCGGTTTAAGCGGACGAGAGGACCCAAACCGTGCCAGGTAAATACGCCCCACACCATGACGAGGTAGCCACTAACTTACAGAATGCCTTGTTGACAACTTGGGTCCATGTCTTCATGAGGTCTGCGCCACACCCGGACCCTTCCAACCTCACGTACCCACTGGAAACGTGACTCATCTCACCACGACACATGTTGCCAGTCTTCTAAGGCCCAATCTGCGTGTTCCCGAGCACATGTAAGTCACCATCGCCAATGGGCAACGATGAGTTGCGACACACGTGTCTATCTTCGGCTGCTATACATCATATGGAGACCGAATTGCGCTGCACTGACCTCTGAGACACGTTCCTGGGACATCTTGCATTCATTTCTGCTGTCAGATCACGCACAGTTGCTTGTCTGTTTGCCGTGACGAGTCTATCCAGACGTCGCCGGTCGCGGTCATTCATCACCCCTGGGCTGTCCCTGATGGGTCTCAATGCTTCCAATGTACTCACGGTCCACCGTTGACACTGTGGAGCGAATCAAGTTCAATGTCCTGACGACTTCCGAAATCGCATGCCCCATTCGTCTAGCACCAACTATCATCCCGCGCTCAAATGCTAGTAATTCCTATCGGGTTGCCATCACAATGGTACACGACGTTTCAATTCCCTCGTAGATATCCAACTAACCACAATGCAACTGCTTCATGCTATTCGACGAGTTCGCAGCGATGTTACCGTGCCGTCAACTAGTTTCATCTTTCTATCCCAAGACTTTTGGCACTTCAGTGTATAAGGTTCGTGTTGATTACCAAGCTTTTCCATTTGTAACACTTGGTTTAGTTAGATAGTGGTGTTTTCCCACACTAAAAGAAGGTGTAAACTTCGATTTCTTAGAAATTTAATAATACGATAAGATGTGCATTGTTGTGAAGTTTCGGTATATACGATATATTTTGATGGTTTCTATATGAAAAGAGTGCGCTGAAACTGAATATGATGGCTGATTGTTTCGAGATATGACATCTTATAATTCGTATGCTTATTAGGATGTTAATAATTTACACTAAACATACTTATGTTTGGTATCAAATTAAAGCTCTAGATGCCTGTAGATGATCTAAATGAGTGATATAGTCTATCTATATGATTCACATCCTTGGCCGTTTCGAGATATGACGTCATCAATATGGCCGCCCTATAATGCGTACCTCTTATTAGGACGTTGATCAATGTACAATAAATATAACGTTTGATATCAAATGAAAGTCCTAAATTCTTTTAGTTGATCTAAATGACTGCAGTATATCTGATTGCTTCCTTGCAGTTCTATTAATTCTTTTTTTTTTCATCATAACGTTCGTAATCAACAAGCTATAATATAAAAGAATGATGCTCAGAAGCAAATCAGGTGATTATGTCTCTACATCTAGAAATCATCGTCATTAACCGCGTGACTATTTCAAGTTGTCTTTATACTTCACTTTTCATAGCATTGGCAAAAGCCTGTGTATGAAAAATTTAGCAGTTGCACATTTACACTGTGTAAGACACATCCTATCTGCAATACAATTACAACTCGTCCGGACCCAGACGGAGGAAGGCGGTGGGGGAGACCACCCTTCCCGAGATTTTCATTCATACAGCATTTTTAGGTAGATTTCGAAGAAAAATATACCTATTGAGATCGATACGATATGAAAGTATATATATATTAACACGCTAGCGGCCATAATTTTGAAGATATTTGAACCAAAGTTTTATATGTTGTTTCTAGGCCCAATAGCTCGGTTAAGTTCGTTAATGAGCAAAATCGGCCGCCATCTTGGATCCAAAATGGCCGTCGAACCCATTCTTGTATGGAATACACAGCCTAAACCGCTGGGGCTATTGAAATCAAATTTGGCATAAAGGTACAACGTCATTTTTTGATTACGAAATTGTTACCTAATGAGTTCAAAGACGCCATCTTGGATCCAAAATGGCGGAAGTAAGAAATCTATTTTCCATATCGTTTGAGCTGGAGATACGAAATTTGACATAAAGGTGTATTGTCACTAGTAGTTCAAGAAAATATTACGAAATGTTGAAAAAGTCGCCATCTGGGATTCAAAATGGCCGCCGAACTCTGTTGTATAGAATACACAGCCTAAACGGCTGCAGCTAGATATATCAAATTTGGTAACACTATACATTATCATTTGTATGTTACTAAAATATTACATGATGTATCCAAAGACGCCATCTTGGATCCAAAATGGCAGACCTAAAAACATTTTCCACACCGTTTGAGCTAGAGATACGAAATTTTCTTTGAAGATGTATGACCAAGAGTAGGTTACAATAAATGGGGCAAAGCTTCCTTTTGGGGGCACAACCCCCGTGGGACTGTACAGATGGATACCATGTTGGTGTAATGCTGCAGTGAGATTTTGGTTAAGATAAAGGAGGCGCATCCTCTCAAAAGCACTGAAGTTTGGGGGCGAACCCCCTACGGGGGTCTGGGGGCAGCGCTCCAAGCGAAACAAATCGAGTATATATATATATATGTCTTGTGAGGTATCGTTGAACAGCTCTTGATGAATAATCTACAAAACAATAAATAGTTTCTCGATAGCTCTCATATAAGTCGATATTTGAATTTTTGAATTAAAAAAAAACTTCGAGATCTACCTCAGCCTGTAGGCCTACCGAAAAGGATTTTTTTTACAAGAAAACAAAAATTCCGGAGTGTGTGACGCAGAAGAATTTTGCTGTCGTGTGCACTAATAGGGAGTGGCAGTGGACTAATATGACCAAAGTTATCCCAAAAAATATAGTGATATATAAACTGAACACTCTGTATTATAGCACTAGTTAGTGTGTTTTCATGATGCATTAATTGACTAATGTTAATATAAATAATTAAGAAAAGTGTAAGTAAATCCTTCTGATTAAGTTGAAACATAACCGACCGCTAGATGGACGGATAGTGAAAGATTTGTTTCATTTTACAAATTGTCATTTTTCGGATGTTGTAACGTCAATTTCTTTGAATTTGTTTTTGTATATTGTGTTTTTATGAGTGACAAGTAACTGAAAATAGTATACAGTAGCTAACTGAGTGGTCAGAGAGAAGAACAGCGAAAGTCAGTAGAAGTTTGGCGGGAAAAGCCAGAGCGATAAAGGGAAATGATTGATTTAGCTACTTATCTAAGAATAATCGAATCATGTATTTTATTCGATTGGCCGGTGAAGGCCGGTAAAACTAATTGCACCTCTGCGAAGTGCTGAAAGTATTTTAAAATAAGAGAAGGTAGGGAAGTACGCTTCGTGAACCTTCATTAACAATTTGACGAGCCATTAGATTCATTAAATTCTTAACGAAGATTGGTGAAACCCACCGCAAATGTAATGCCTGAAAATTCGAAATATCCAGGTCTTCCTGTCCACTTCTTCGATATACAGAGGTAAAAATACACACGGGAGTGATAGCAGCTTCAAGGTGAATGGACGAACTTCGATTTATCAAAGAATTCGATATATCGAGGTTCCACTGCTGTGAAATTGATTTTAAGAAAAATATAAATAAGGGCTGAATTTCATGAAAGCTTGCGTTGCTTGCTTGAAAGCTTGCTTGCGATTTCACCACGTAATAAGCTGCACCACGTGTTTCAATTAGCTATTCACCCAAATCACAAGCAGTGGAAGCTAGCTTTTTCGGTCTCAATCCTTCCTACTTTTCGCCGAATTTCCCCTCCCGAAACTTGGGCTCTGGATCCGTCACTGCAACTGATCACCTGTAAAACATCCTTTGGCGCTATATCTGTTCCTGGTGCAACAGTGTTGCTATAAGTGATTTCGAAGATTCGTCCTTAGTCCAACCATAATGTGTTAGGTTCACATCAGGAAGATTCTTTCTTAAAGCTTCCTTCCAAATAGTAATGTGATCGTTTTACATTTTCCCCAAATGCTTCAGTTGTTGGTGGAAGAATCCTAAATTTGGGCGTGGATGACACATTATTACCAGAATTTTTTTCTTCCAAACTTGGAACCGAACATGCGTCATGTAAGTACTGTTCTTTATACCACAGCATAATAATATGAATTATGTTGCTTGAAGAACAACAACACTCGGGGCGGACGTAAGTCATTGCTGTTACCGCCCATAAAATTAATTTTATCTTTATCAAGAATAATACATCTTATGTGTACGGTCTCATCTCGCTTTTCATTTATTTCATTCAAAACGTACTGGATCCAGACTCCAGAGTAAGGTACCGAGCATTGGACCAGGTGCAAAGGCAGCCAGCAGGGGAGCGGCCAAACCCGGAGGGAATTGAACCCTTGACCACGCGCACAGAAAGTGAGCGCGTCTACCTAGAACACTTCGCACATAAGTAATCAATTATTACTTCGGGATCAAGGGCACGGTGCATTTTTTTTCTCCATGAACAGAAGGGACTTCAGATGCTCTGACTCATCAAACTGTTCAAGCGCTTCTTTATTAGTTTTACTGTATTTTGGAAAAAGTCAAGTTAGAACGAACTTGCGTTACTGGTAAGATCAATAAATGCTTGTGTACTTTGTACAAATCATCGTAGCAAGATGAAAAGCGTTGTTACTCCTGGAGAACGTAAAATATCCATGCCATATCCTTCTTCCAAAAGTTTCGAACAACCGGATTAGACTCTTTAGGTGTTATTGCAACGACTTGAGTATCATCACCCTTCACCGCCTCAGTACTACCAAATGAATAAACATTGGCGACATCTTTTGGATAGGTATGTCGTATGTATTCCCCTGCCCTGGAAAATATTTTAAGTGCTCCTTTGGTATTTTTATATTACTGTCAGACCAATTTATCATATTCGTTCGAAGCAAGTGGATGGAATGCAAACAATTATCTGATTATAATTTCTTAGATCAAAATAATCCAAGTCACTGTGCAGTTTACCATATTCTGAGAATGGATCCTAGCTATTGTTGTATCCATTTTAAATTGTATGTGTTAATACGGAACAGTTCCAATGACTATGCAAACGACAGCGTCTCGTTGGGCACACATCGTCGGGCTGCTTTTTGCTTTTCCTAGTACGGTGATGTGGCAATAACAACTCAGATTGGATCACAATGTTACAATGCAATAATTTTATTTCATTCGCTTTTTTTTGCAGAATTTCTGAGTACTTTAACAATGTGATCGAAGTTTCTCTGAGCTTGTTTCAGCCGAGTAATTATGTTGTGCACCATTCGCCATACCTTTGTGTAGTACATCGTTGAATGCTGGAGATAAACGGACAGGTGCTTGATTATTTCATATTTGAAATATCTGCATACAAATTATTATAAATCAACCAATACAATTTCATAATTCATGAAGTAATGGAGAAGATTCTTTTACATCAAAATTCATTTTAGTAACTAATTTGGTTCATTTTGATATAGTATCCAATGCCGCCACCATTTCAATGAAGATACATTTAGACAGGCCCGTAGCTAGGTGAGGTTAGACTCCATAATTTTTTCCTAGCCTCCCTAAATTTTCCTATCCCTACTAATACTTTGCAGACATGTATGAAAATTATAAATCAAACATACTTAATAAAATATTATTAACTTTCTATAGATGCTCTTATATATATATATTATTGGTACAAATATGTGCTTTTATACAGTATATAGTATTCCATTATTTTTGAATCGAATGCACCTCTTATGAATAAAAAATCAGCACTTTATACATAGTTTTAGAAGTACTTTTCTATTGCAAATTTCAGAAAAGGTGCCCTTGACTACCTCTTACAAAGTTGCAAATTCATTTTACAAGTTTCTTATGAGAGAAATATTGCAAATAATATTCAAACGTGAATTAACGTCTTGTGATAATAAAATGGCATTTTTAGACGGCGGTTTGAAAGGTGCATTCCAATATTTATGAATTTAGAGAAGAAATTAGATATGTTTGCTCTCAATATATAAAATATACTCGAATACTAAACACTAAAGTATTCACTTCCATAAATTAGCAGCCTACCTACATCATCAACTTAACTTCTTTTTTGTTAATAAAAAGCGCAACTAACACAGTAAAAATATCTGGGATCATTAACTCGGTTCCTGCCTGGGACAAACAATTCATACCCCCACAGGAACTTTGCAAACATCCCCTAAAATATCGGGATGGTTTAACATCAAAAGCACAAAAACACCTTAGGTGCTGCTTAACTCCATACAAAAAAAAATCCCTTTCGGCAGGCCTACAGGCTGAGGTAGATCTCGAAGTTTTTTTAATATTTTAAAAATTCAAATCTCGCCTTATATGAGCGCTATCGAGAAACTAGTTATTGATTTATAGATTAATCATCAAGAGCTTTTCAACGATACCCCACAAGACGTGGTTTTAAAAATTCCGAATTTCCACCCCTACCCCCACAACGCGCGAATTGTTGGTGTCACCGTAAGCTTCATAGGGAGTACTGTAATTTGTGCAGACAAATTTTCTCTCCAAACTCCATAGGGGCTGTTAGTAATTTGACAAGACGAGGAAGATAGAGTACGTCCGAAACCAAAATTTTGACCAATATATACGAGGGTTGGTCAAAATATCTCAAATCCACAATGTTTAACATATCTCAACAAAATTTACACAAGTTAGTAATTTGACAAGATGAAGAACATAGAGAAAGCCCAAAAGACAATTTTTGACCCATATATGCGAGGTTTGGTCAAAACATTGCAAAATCACAATTTTCAGCGTATCTCAACAAAACTGTCCACACCTTCCTAATATGATAAGACAAAGAACATAGAGTACGTGGGAAATCAAAATTTGACGCATATATACGAGGTTTGGTCAAAATATCACAAATTCACATTTTCAACATATCTCAACAAAACTCTGCACAACTTTGCAATTTGCCACGACGCAGAACATAGGGTACGCCCAAAGCAAAAAATTTGCCCATATTTACGAGGGTTGGTCAAAATATCTCAAATCCACAACTTTCAACATATCTTTATAAAAGTTTGCACAAGTTGGTAATTTGACAAGATGAAGAACATAGAGTACATCCGAAACAAAATTTGACTCATACATACGAGGGTTTGTTCAAAATTTCGCAAATTCACAATTTTCAACATATCTCAATAAAACTTCGCACAACTTAGTAATTTCACAAAACGAAGAACAAAAAGAGCTCCCCCGAAACAAAGAAATGACCCACATTTACGAGGGTTGGTTAAAATATCGCAAATCCACAGTTTTAACATATCTCAACAAAATTTCGCACAACTTAATAATTTGACAAGATGAAGAACATAGAGTACGTCCGAAACAAAAAATTGACCCATATATACAAGGGTTGGTCAGTATATCGCTAATACACAATTTTCAAGATATCTGAACAAAACTTTGCCCAACATAGTAATTTCACAATACGAAGAACATAGAGTACGCCCGGAACAAAAAAATGACCCATATATACGAGAAATTGTCAAAATATCGCAAAATAACAATTTTCAATATATCTCAACAAACTTTGCACAGTTTACTAATTTGGCAAGAAGAAGAACATAGAATACGCACGAAACCACATTTTTGACCCACATATACGATAGTTGGTCAAAATATCTCAAATCCACAATTTTCAACATATCACAACAGAACTTTGCACAAGTTATTAATTTGACAAGATGAAGAACATAGACTAGCCTTCGCCCAAAACAGAATTTTTGGCCCATATATGCGAGGTTTGTTCAAAATATCGCAATTCCACAATTTTCAACGTATCTCAACAGAACTCTCCACATCTTCCTAATATGATAGAACGAAGAACATAGAGTACGTCCGAAACAAAATTTGACTCATATGTACGAAGGTTGGTCAAAATTTCGCAAACTCAGTTTTCAACATATCTCAACAAAACTGCGCACAACTTAGTAATTTCACAAGACGAAGAACATAGAGTACGCCCGGAACAAAAAATGACCCATATATACGAGGGATAGTCAAAATATCGCATAATCACAATTTTCAATATATCTCAACAAACTTTGCACAGTTTACTAATTTGGCAAGAAGAAGAACATAGAATACGCACGGAACCAAAATTTTGACCCATATATACGAGATTGGTCAAAATATCTCAAATCCACAACTTTCAATATATCTCAATAGAACTCTGCACAATTTACTAGTTTGATAAAACGAAGAACATAGAGTACATCTGAAACCAAAATTTTGACCCATATATACGATAGTTTATCAAAATATCTAAAATGCACATTTTCCTAACCCAATGGAGAAAACTGGGTCGACCATCCGGTGGACAGACGCTGGTCAGGGTCGGGCCGCACTCGGTTCCCATTCGTTGGGCCGACATCCCCGAAAGCAGCAAAAATCTTCCAGAAAAATGCTCATTTTGGCCGGCGTCAGCCCGACCATTTCCCACCGAAACCCAGACCATTTCCCGACAGTCACTGTTCGGCGTCAGTTGGGTACTAGGCGTTTGCCGCTGTCGACACAGCTAAGACGGTCCGGATAAGGCTATAAGAAACGGGTTTAGTTGGCCAAAATAAAGCATCAATGCCGTCTATTTATCCGTTGCTCTCATCACGATTTACGGTGTTAATTTTCCAAAAGTAAATAATCCCAGTGGCTGCTGTGGGGTTCGAACACAGGAACGATCTGCAGTTCCCGTTGGCAGCTCGTCGTCTTATCCCATCATCCATGGTTCTATGTTGTGAGTTTGCTGCTCTTTTACGGTATCTGTATTACCAGGCAGTCTAGAATGGAGTTGCTACGCGTTTTTCACTATCATATACAAATAAAAATAAAGAATACTTTTCTTTTTCCTTTCTTATGTGCAGTTTTTCTTTACGACCTTGATCATTGCTGCACTATTAAATTTGTATTTCTCAAGAAGTGTAATATGTCGCCTTGGAAAACACAAAAACCGAAATCTGTGTCATAGATTAACACCCTATTAACAAAATTCAATGTTCATTGAAATAGGCTATTGTTTAAAATTCAATGTTTTCAACATGCAAACGAGAACATGAAAAATGTAGTTAGTTTCATAGTATTTACTTCCTTTGTATTTTGTGATACTTTTCACTACAGAATTTTGTCAAAAGACGAATGAAATTAAGAGATATATATGTTTTAATGTAATATTTTAAAATTAGAGTTACAGCCCTCGGCCAGAATTGCTTTGTATAAATGCTGCCGCCCACATTTCAACCGTCGGTGTAGAGTCGGGTTCAAAAAAGTGCCGAGTGAAGCCCGACGATCCTAACTAACATTTGCAATTGATTTTTTATTATCTATAATCAACAAATTTTTGACTAGTGTAGATGTACCATTTTTTTTCATTTGCTCAGTTTCCCGTGCTTTTTAGGCCAATTACCTAAAAGAAAAAATCGGCCGGGTATCATCATATCAAATATTTTTTTCCTTTATTTTGATTAATACAAATTTACTGGTACAAAACAAGACAAAGGACGAGGACGAGGAGGGGTAGAACATAAAAGGAAAAGGACATAAACTACACTACAAACATAACAAAAACAAAAATAACAAGGGACTTGAGTATATGTTCCTATTCTAATCCTATAGAAACCCTTTCCAAGATAACTACTTATACTAGGTTGTAATAAGTGTTGTGTAACTAATTGTTGGCTATAATGGCTGTTATTATGAAATTTGTTTACAGGAACACAGCTTTTTATTTATTTATACTGTTCTTTATATATAATTTTGAATAGTATTTCAGTGAGAGGTAAAGCATCCCTAGTTTGGATGGTAATGGTACCAATTTCCGGCAATTTCACCCGCTTGCGGCGCGACGGAGACTCAGAGTACTCAATGTCCCCGCCGTGACAGCTTATCCGACCGCAGGCTCTGCGCCCGAGTAAGTTCCATGATTGATTTATTGTTGATGAATTCTTCTTAAAAAAATGTGATAGAAATAAAATATTGAAATGAAATTGAAAATAAGTTTGAGAATTCAGAAAATAGAAGAACAGATAAGAAAATTCAAGTGCCACCTGTGTCAATTCTTCTAAGTTGTTTGTGTATATTGATAAGAATCATAAGTAGGACGAAAAACCATAACTATGTGGGATGACAAATAAGAAATGGAAGAGAGTAGAAGAAAGGAAATGACAAAGAAATAGAATAGAAGCAGTTCGTTATATAGTGTCCATCCATCAAGTTTCCATCGAAAGAATTCACTTTTTGTTGGTATGATGGGGATATCCAGATACCATGCATTCCTCTTCACCTGTATGAATTCTCATGTTTGAATTCTCGTGGTTCCCTTGTGTGAGATTATTGGTACAATGTCCAGATTCTATGCGTTACTCTTCACCTGTATGAATTCTCGTGGTTCCCCTGTGTGAGATTTGTATGAATAATTGATGATGATTGATGATACACAAACACTAAAATTATCCACTAATATTCATCCTGTATCACACACTATTCACGACACACACACGTAACATAAACACGCAGCCCCTCCTCCACACAGTCGTATCCGGATTCCGGATCTGCTGGATTCCAGCAGTCCATTCATTCAGTCCTGGTGTTGGCTCTCCAACTCCAGTCTCACTCACACACTGCAGTTCAAACACACTTCCAGCAGCTCA
>JAGDQP010038445.1:0-18165 GCA_022664845.1 Lepisma saccharinum
GTGCAAAAATAAAAGCTGCTTTATTAATTTTAAGAAACCGTATTTTAAAGTGCATTTACAAGCAAGAAAATTCGTAGACAATTTCACCCATATTATTATTATTTTCATTGGAATATTCCTACCATACACTGCAAAAAATAGCTGTGTTAATTCAACACAATGCGGTGTTCCAGCGTGACTACCACTTAAACACTCATAAAAGCGCAGGATTTGAAATTTGTAATCTAACCATGAAAACATATGACATGTAAATATCGCGTAAATCTATTAAAGCATCAAACTGCAAGATCACACTAAAACCCATTTAAACAATATAATGAACCCGTATACTACAGTGGAACATATAGCAGTAGCTTCCACCAATGGTATTCATCGTATTATAACAGAAAGAGAAGGAGAAAGAGAACATAAAGTTCTAGAAACTACCTATCTACCAGAAGACAACGATATTGTCACTAAGTGTTCAAGGTCACTGTAGCTAATGTATGATATGTCTCCAGCACGAATCAAAGCCGTTCATTAATGGATATTAATCAGAAGCCGGAACGCTAAGCAATTTAAACTAGCTAATTGAGGTGCATTCAAAGCACAATTTCGGTTTGCAACAACGCTTGCACTGGACATAGTAACAGCAATCAAAATAAAAGAACTTTCGCGCAAATTCGTCTCTTATTCATAAACTTAAATGTTTAACTACATTTTACATACTAATCTTGCAATGAAAATTAGTAAACCCTTTCTGTTCACTGTTTATTTACATATTAAAATAAACTTCAAGCTTCTAAAACTCAGAGTAACATTTGTGCCAGGTTATATCATACAAGATTTACTCTGGAAAAGACTCATTTCTGGATAACATCTAAACAGTTACATAAGTAAAGAAAATGGTACCGATAGACCGTGACTTCGATTTGAAGAAAAAAAGTTTTTTTTTTTATTTCAGTAGTTTTAGTCCAAAGATATATATGTTGCACATACGAAACCAACTTTATATCTTTCATTAAGCAAATCATGTTTGCACGTAACAAGTTAAATCCAAATTCTACATACGGCAAAGACAGAATCCGAACTATTGAATTAAATTATACTGCATATTTCGATAAAAATATTTTGTATATTTTCAGTTTGTAACAACGAAGTCAAATCTTAACATTTCCAAAACATCGAAGGCCAAAGTACAATCGACGTCGAGCCACTTCCTCTTATCGCACTTCCATAGAATACTAGAAACAACCAAAAGTCATAGTGCAAGGCAGATAGAGTGAAGCGCCACTCGTACAGGGTCTATTACAAAATAGTCAAATTTCAAACCATAATACTTTCTGTTATTGTGGCCATAAAACATTTTTAATGCTTTTGATTCAAAGTGAGTCTCACGATTGTGTCGGTTATATTAATATTTCAAATAAATTTAACATAGTCGATGCTCGAAAAAGAAACCAACGCAACCTACCACTGAGCGCATAGTTAAATATATGTCGAACTTGAAGCGAAAGTGAGCTTTTACCAAAAATGAACATATTGCTAAAGAAGTAGCTAAAGTATATTTAAACCTTAATAGAAACATTGCAGAAAGCTAATGTGAGTGAAAATTCATAGCGATAATTTTAGGGGGATTCCAGTTACAAGATTATGGCTATAGCAGAACACAGCATTTAGAACCTAGAGTCAGATCATGTTCGCCATGACCAAACTTAGCCTAGCATGTTGAAAATTTCACTTTGTACTAAGGAAACTAAAACAGAATAATTACACATATTCCTAAAGTGTACAAAATGTAACACTGAAAGTAATGATATATAAAATCTAATTTTCAAAAGTCCAAAACTTCGAAAACTTCACTGTGTAAGAAAACCCAACAAGATGTCTTCTTCTATTTCTCCCATAGAAACAGTATACGAGACGAAACGAATCTTGTACACGAATTTGAACTTCAAATTTCTTAGGTAATCTGGTATCGACGAAGACGACTTCATATATTTTTATCAGTGGGCATCATTACGTTACTTGCCACACAACTGAGTAAATATGTCCGGCTAATATATATACTGAAATTTCATAATTTTTAAAATTCGGAGCTTAGTTGCCTTTCCTTAAGAGAAGGTACTCATGATCATCTCTGTGAACACACCCCCTTCTTCACTCAGAGGTGACGAAAGAATACGAGACCAAAACAAATAATACTAGTAGGTCATTATTCGAGACAAGAAAGATCCCAATTCGCTCATTTACGTTCACAAACAGAAAGGTAAAATTACCAAAAGTTCAAATGTGCAAAAATCAAAATGTTACATAAGTTTATATAAATTTAAAATATCTCAAAGATTAAATATTTACTCTGGCGGGAAGATTCTGCCAACAGCAAATAACCACATACTTAAGATGAATCTTTACTTCTCATCTAATGACAGAAGATAATGCGCAATGAGGTGATATGTAATAAACGAAAGTTGCTACAAAAGTAGTTTGAAAAGAAAGAAACCTTGTACATAATAGAGCAAAGAGAGAAAATAGTGTTTCGATAATAAGCACCTTTACTGGAAAAAGAATAGGTGATGGTCAAAAGAGCATCAACAATTTGGAGATCAACACAGTAAAAATCTCCCTTTGAAGATCGCCGTAAATAAAAGAAAACTGACCGGAAATAAATATCATGGAGCGGGGTTTCAAGGCCGTTACATACTCCTGCCATAAAGATGAAAAGATGGGGCACAAGGAAAACAGAACTCCAGATCTGACTGTTCCATATTCTAAACAAAAAATATAATAAATTATTAACTCAGAAATTATGAAGAACATAAAGATAATATAAGGAATATAGATCAAAGCCCACTTTAAACATCTCATTATATTTATAAAATGTATGAAGATTTTAAATTTATTAAAGGTTAATAATGACCAATGATATGAACTCCTTACATAAAATTTTTGTTCAAAAATACTGAAACAATTCCAAGTGGGGGGTAGTACAAACCATCAACAATAAGTAAACGAAAATATGTTTTTAAAAGGCGATATATGTGTATTATTGTAATTACAAATAACTAGTTGGAGATTGACTAATAAAAGTTACAATAACAATAAATAAGAAGTTAACAAAACTGAGTAAATGAAACCAGTGTAAGTGTATGAGTTTATTTTATATGTATAACTGTGGCTTGGTAACTTTATTTGAATGTAAATAATAGTATTTGCGTATCTGTTTTAGGTTAAATTCATAAGAGAAGATAGTAAGAGGGTACAATGACAGGAAAGATGTAACCCCCACGTTTTTTTGTCTTAAACTAAGAAAAAGGAGGAAAAATTGAAAATTTTAGAAATGTAAACAATATATAAACTGGAGTGTAATTGGTAGTTTATGCTTGTCCATGTCTACAACTGTGTGTAAACTTTGATGTATAAAAGTATATTTGTAATTAAATATTTACAGTTCATTTGACGTGTAATGTTAATATCTCATTATCCGGTGTTTCATATTATAATAAAATTAGACGAAGAAAATAAAATAGTCAAAGACGGTAAGACGACAGATGTTTCTTTAAGGAAACTGAGACAACATAAAGAAGATGGACTCAAGGTTCAAAGCACGAATCCTATTACCTATCAATTTAGGTTTCTCTGCTTGAAATTCCTGAGCACGTTTTATCGAATAAAGCTTTCCGCCTTTCACAGATTGATGAAATACGAATAAGAAGCATAAGCACCATATTTTTTTCCAGATACCAATGTTATTTATCCGACTGTCTAAACCAGTTACGAGTTCATCTTTTCTATATTCTGAACAATTACATCGCTTCAAATGCTCGATGTTTTGCTTACCAATCGATTCTCCTGCCAAAATCCTCAGCTCTGCCCATTTAGATCCCAAATCCACAACTACGAAAGGGCCATGATATTTTAAGAAATATTTACTTATTTTCTTGACGATGAGCTATGCTTCCTTGACTTTACAAAAACCAAGTCTCCTACATTGAGACATATTGTTCCTTTAACAGTATGGCCTTGATTCTCTTTTGACTTCTTACTGTGTTAGCTAGCACCAATAGATGTATTTTATTCGAATCGACACAGTTCAATGCCTCGAGCCATTAAACTCTTTTAAATTATTTGGTGGCAGAATAATTCATTAATAGTTCCGCTCGGGTGAATTTAGTTACATTGAATTATTGAGAAGAGATAGAACACCAACTAATCTACTACTTCAAGCCTTGCGGTCCTCATGACAAAACAATCGAAGAAGTAGGTTTAATTCTCGATGAAATCTCTAAACTACCGAAATCCGAGGATTATATGGACTGGTAGTCATATGAAGAATATTGAATGAGGCACACATGTTCTACCAAGCTCGATATATTATTTGAGAACCTCGGTCTGAGATTGTCACCCTAGGAGTATAATAATGGTAAAGGCATTTCTTAGTAAAGGTGGTTATAATTTTCTTAGTATTAGCCGTTCGTAACATCAGTAATTTGAATAGTTATCCAATAGATAAAATATATATAAGAAAAAGAAGAATTTCAGGGAAGCTTACCTACCAAGTCTATAGAGAGTTTTTCATGAGGATAACCAGAATTTACATGATAATTTTAACGAACAATGACTTGTGACGTAGTCTAAGATTTAGCACAAATTAAGCAATGATTTTTTACTTAGAAAACCCCTTTTCATATGTTTCCAATAAGAAAGACTCTTAGCTACTTGATAACGTTTTTGATCACCAAAATGACCCACATCATGCCCTTTCTGAATTATTCTCAATACCAAAGACTTGGAACCACTAATCGCCAAATGGAAGGTTTAAACAAACTTTTACAATATGTTATAACAGAATTTATACATAAATTTTCATTACTAGCTTTAATTTTTACTCAGGACAACCTAAAACTCTCATTGTTAGCTTGTTCAATTTTACTCAGGACAACCTAAAACTCTCATTGTTAGCTTGTTCACTCCTGAAGGTTTTTACATATTCATCTTCTGAGGACTGAACCAAACTAGTTTTCACCCATAATTGAAGAATTTCAGCACTCTCCTTCTCCGGAGGGGAACTTAAAAAAAGTTTCCGTACTAAATTATCAACACCGCCCAAAGGAACAAATTTGAGGTTAAAGTCCTGAATCTTAAGTAGTGAGCGTGTCGTGCGACTGTTCAAATTACGAAAGGTGCGAAGCTCCGTGATATATGTATTATCAGTATGGATAATTGGTATACGCCCCTTAATAAAATTTGAGAAATAATGATAAAGAAAACATATGGATAAAGAAAATTCGCAACTTTTAATTCGTCGGCTAGCATATGGTATGACACCATAATCTCCATAATCTACAATCTGCGCCAGATACCCAGCCAAAGAAACCTCACATGTATCCGAAAAATTTGGAAGTCCTTGTTGAGATATGGCTGTATGAATACTGGTGAGGAGATCAAAGCTTCTTTAACTCTTTCGAAAGACTCCAGCTCCAGAGATCCAAACTTAAATTTTATATATTTACGTAAGAGATCAGGTAATTGCTCTACCGAACAGGAAAGCTCTTAATGTATTTTCTTCTCCAGTCCATGCCACAGAAACTGCGTAGATGGTGTTTAGTGCATGTAAGCGGGAAATTTCTAATCGGGTTATTCAAACAGGGATTCACCTAAATCTCCCCCTGACACGATATGACCGAGGAAAATAATCTCATAAAAGAGAAATTTGGACTTCCTAAAATTCACAGATACATTCGCTCTAGAAAAGACTCTAGCACCATAGAGATATGATAGAGGTCTTCCTACACACATTGAGAAAATATCATGTCATCGCACAAATAACAAACTGTGAAATCCTTAGTGGACATAGGAAACAATTTGTTCATCGCGGACTGCAACAAAACCCAATTAGATTTGAGCCCCATGGACAAAATCCGAAAATAATACTGACGTCCCTCGGATTTAAAAGCAAAACTATCTGGATGTAAAGGCAAAGAGTAATACGCATCACGCAAATCTTGCGCAGAAAGATTACAGCTTTAGACAACCATTGCAAAATGTTCTTAATAGTTTCCACTAGGACACCAGGAGTTCTTATTTTAAAGATCATAAGCCACATATCGAGAACTTGGTGATTACTGACTCCATCAACCGTGAGGACCACATGAACTGGATTATTGTATAAGCTATATTGCTCCACATTAATCCCCTATTCCAATCACTTGGGCAACAAAGCACGAAAACGTTCGTTCAAAGTCAAAATTATAGGATATGATTTAACAACTACCAGAATGTCATCACATAACTCAATTTTATAGGTTCAGCCTTAGCCGCCCTAGGTTTTCGGATAATACGTGTCTTTAATTAAGCAGAAGTTTGATCAAGTTTTCTCTAATCTTGTCGTTTAAATCTACTTGACCATTCACAGTTTTTCTAATTTCAGTTTCTGAGATAATATTTTGCTGACAGACCATCCCAAAAGTATCAAGAATAGAACTCTCTGTGGGTCGGCTGCAGATTTCACCAGGTTTACACATGTAGCCCATGACGCATTCTTCCGACCAGGCATTCCACAATTACAAGTAGCACTACACTGATTAGCACCTGAGAATCAGTTCTTGTTGAAGTTGAACCTTGACAATTCACACAAGTGAGAGGAGAGCATGGTCTCGCAGCACTACCTTTGTTATTATCATTGGTATTATTAGAATCTTGAGAACTACGAACTCTATAGTTAGCAGATGGCCACTCCTATCATCTAATCTAACACCTGAATTATAATTATCTTTCTGATTATTACCATTATTTCTATTCTCATTTCTGGTGTTATTAGAATTTCGTTCTTTTCAATTCCTCCTATTCCGATTACCTGCACTTACATTTTTTATTTTTTTTTATTTGAACATGTTTTGATTGCTTTTTTTATTGTAAGTACCCTCAACTTGTGTTCCAATTTCAAACAAGGATTGAACACTGCTTACTGTTAACCTTTTCCTACTTTCTTTATTAACTCCTTCTGCAGAACCTGAAGGCTTCTTCAATTTACTTCCAATTCTGCAGGCTCTAAAGAGAAATTGATGTCTAAATCAACTTCACTCACATAAGACTGTTCTTACATGTTCAAGTTTTCTCTCAGCGCTTTCGGCTAAGGTTACGCTTCAGCATCATTTTACAGTTCCAAATGCCTTAATTTACACGTTTTCCTCCAGCCAAAAATGTTAGTTTTGGTTTGTTTGCCCGAACGCTTCAAATTTTGATGAGATTACAACCGTTCAGATGTTCAGAAAGACAGCGTTATTTCTCCAGTATATGTACACCATTAGAAGGACTTGACAACTTCTTTACTTCTTCTTATGCACTAATGCATTAATATAAATTAATAATAAATGTAGCGCTCGTCAGTAGTTTTTTTTATTTAGGACCCTGCTCCTGCCACCCTACCTCTTTGTTGTATTAGCTCAGCTTTGTTTCGACTGCCTGAGAGGCACAACGAATCTAAAAGGGATTCTCCACAAAGTAGGGGTAGGTCATCCCGCAAGTGGTCTCCCTGTCACGACCCCTTCTTTGCGTCGAGACAAGTATTCCATAGGACATAAAATTGCAAAGATTTAAACTGGTATCCAAAAAATGATAAAAAAGAAAAGAGTACAGGAGGACTAAGGGGACTACTTGTGTAGCCCAGTTCCCGATGGATAAACCTGGGCCCTATTTCCGCGAGTTGGGGGAAAAGTTACTATATATCATATTATTTCTACTAGTGATGCATGCAATATTTTTCATATACAAGTGACTTGAGCTATACAATCCAGTTATTTATTTATTTATGTCTGTTTGTGACATTGTTATTTTAATTTTTATTATTGCCATTTAGTTCATATTTAATTTATTATTTGTGCGTTTCTCTTATTTGATTTATAGCAATTTTAGTTTTATCTATATTTTCTTCATCTATTCACACTTTACTGTTTATTATCTTTATTATTAGTTTTAAACACCTTTGCATATCCTATTTTGTATATATTATTTTGGTGGTCTTAGAAAGTTCCTACTTTACATTAACTTGACTATTTCAAATTCTAATCGTTTCCCACTACCTAATCTATATTGTTTGTAACTTTCTTTACGCCGCTGATCTATATCCCTTGGCATTATTAACTTAACATTTTATAGAAAACAACATAAAATTTACACACTCATTCCTAAATTTATACTCCCATTCATCCTGTGCGCGGCTCCAAGCCGGTCGAGTTGATTCACCCCCCCGGAAAGCGGGATTTCTCCTCCAGATCCATGGTTCGGGGCTGGTTCCGGGAAACCCTCCTTTTCTCCCTTCCAAACTAACCGCGTCCATCATCTCGCATCACACGCATTTTCTCACTTTCACTCGCAAACATTGTATTTCTTCCGCTGTTTTTAAGTTCTTGCCATCCAGAGTTGGAGCGCTGTCGTGACTATAAGGCGGCAGCAACTCTGGGGGCAATCAAAAAGTTGTATTTTCGATCGCACATACTACACCGTGACAGCTTTGTTATTGTTACATTTTGGCATTTCTGTCTTCTAGGGAATGGGTATCCGATTGCCATGACCGTGGAGAAGTTCTAAAATCAACAAAGTTCTAATTAGACTGAATAATTGCTCTTATACTCACACCCGCCATGCATGCATAATTCCCGATTCATCACCGACTAGTACACAATCGATCAAACGAACGAACGAGTGAAAAAACGAGTGAGTGGACAAACACATGGTTACACGGACACAAGGAATATAGTCTATATGCATTTGCTTGGGTTTGTTGCTCAATAGTTTAAATGATAGAATTATTTATTGATGGTTTTATTGTCTATTAACATATCTTATTTATACACATATTCGAAATCCTTGCAGCGTGTAGATAGAGTTTCTCATTTCCTCATTTTCCATTATGTTTTGTACTGTTGTGTCTTGTAATTCCCGTTTTAAAAAAAACTATTTGTTGTATAATTGTTCCTCCGTTATTTACTTGGTTTCCCTGGCACTCGATGAGCACAAATTCTGGAGTCGACTTATGGCCACACACGCACATCGAGGAGTTAAATCGTTCTAATTCGTATAATTTCCTTAGGTACGGCCCAGGATCACTCAAAATATGTACAGAGCATGTGCTCGGGTTCCATCTATTCCATTGCAGTCTGTTGTGTATATTTTCTATTATTCCATATAATATTCTAGATTTCTATTTCTTTCCCAGAAATCTTGCCATTTAGTTATAATAATTTCTTCTATTTCGAACTTATTGTTTTGCAAGGTTCCTTAGATTTCCTTAGCTCTTTATATGTTATTTCTCTTCATAAAATATAAAGCAGAAGACTTGGTGAGCTCCAAATGTTGAGGAGTTATTCCTAATATTATGTTTAATAGAGTTCATTAGTATACACATAAAACATTTGTTTTTTGAACCATATTAAATTATTCTTGTTAGTAAAAAAAATGTTAACAATGTTTTGTAGAATGTTGGCTGGGCATACGGAAGTTTCTTTGTTCAGTATTTCTTTCTTTGTAGGTGTCTATATTCTAAAGACTATCCACTTGTATAAATATTACATTCTAATTCCACCACAGAAACCTTTTTAGTACGAAATAATTTCCGCTGAATAGGATAACATACGAAGAGCTTGGACTCCTTTTCGTTCCTCCAGAAAAAAAGTATACTCCGGTAGACTTGGGATGTCTTTCAATTCAGTTTTTCAATTGAGGATGCAGTATTTTGAAGTCTTAGATGCTACCTATATTGCTACTGCGCTACAAACGTCCTCACTTACTTATTTCGTTGCAATTATATAAAGGCGAAGCTTGAAACTTTATTAGTTATGTAACATTACAAAATTGAATATTATTGATTGTCATTTACAGAATGTAGAATATCATTTAATGATTTAAGACCTGAATTGAAATCCCACGTACACTTTTCATGTATTTTCATTTTTTCTGTTCGTCGGTATCTATGTTCCAAGGGCTATCTACTTGAAAAAAATATTACATCCTAATCCCACCACAAAAACCCGTTTTAATACAAAATATTTTCCACTAAATAGGATAACATGCGAAGATCTTAGACTGTTTTTCGTCCCTCCTGAAAAATATACTCTGGTGGGTTTGGGATTTTTATTCAATTCAGGTGTTTAATTTTAGAATATTTTGTTTTTAAAATATTGCATGTGCTTGGCACAAGGGAATGTGTAGCCTAGAAATTAATGAGTTTGCAACTAATTTTGTTTGTTTAATAAAATAAACAATACCCTTAGTAATTAAAGTCAATTCTCAGTTTTAGATTTTTTTCCTCCGGTTATTGACAAGGGATACAATAAAACACTTTAAAACAATTTTGATTATTGTTAATAAACGTACACTAGGTAATATTGTACAGCAAAACTGTATTTCGCTACAGTTATGTGTTGGAAATTGGCCCTGTCCGAAAAAAGTAACAGGACGGAACTCAAATTTTGTGATCTAGTGTCGGTGTGTCTAAAATGTGCATAATTTTATTATCCTCAGTTAAAGTCACAGTCTCTGTTAACAAGAGATAGCAAAAATGGATCGAAAGAAATAGTATAAGTGGTGAATATTGTGCATGTATGCCTTAACACGTAATTTACTTCGTTTTATTCATATAAAATTATTTTTTATTTTTAATACTTCTTTAAGATATTGATATATTTTCTTAGCATCAACACTAATTTAGAACAGCTCTTTTTTTCATGATTAAATCATAAGATATCTTCTAATGATGCTCTTTAGAACTCTTATATTTAAAAATGATTATTGAATTTTTCTGTAAAAAAATGTGGGGTTTTACATCCGAAAATCGTTTACTTTTTAAATGAATTTTAGTGAAGCGTTTTTCAAGAACTTAAAAGCATATTAATTAAAAGTGCTCGTTACTCCCATCTGTTAATACTTTAACGTACTACTTGTAGCCCGTGAATATATTGAACAGTTTTAATACGTTATTGTAAAAAATAATAAAGAAAGAATGTAAGAAGCAAAAATGTAAATTCAAACTATTACATTGAAGTTACTCTTGCGTTCCGTGAGGTAAAATAATAGAATTCGAACAGCCTTTGGTGAAAGTACAGGAAAGTTAAAAGTTTCGCGCGATAACCAAATGCGCCAAATCGTCAAGACATCAACTTTGACACGAACTAGCGATAAGAAGAGCACTGCAACTTAAAATTTACCCCTGTCATTGTTTCGTGCAATTTCTGTTATTAAATCATGTTTTTCTGTTTTAACATATTGAAGTGTGTTCTACAGATTTGTACATTAATTATTTCGTTAAGTGATGATGCGAATGTTCTTTCCCTTTCTTGTTTTTCGTCTTCAAACTTCTGAATAAGGAACGTTAACGTAGGGAGAAGCATATAGCTACGGAAATAGTACGAATTGATTATGTCAAACCAATAAGAAGATGATTCTCGATGTATGACGTAGCAGATTGAATACTCAGTATTTAATGCTATATTTCTACGTAACGGAAAACTGTAGGACTGAAATGTAAAAAAAAGGAACATTGTATATTATTTGATCTGATGTACAGAAATAAGTTGTAAAATATAAGGACGGTGAAAACAGAAATGTCTTATTTTGCATCTTTTTAGCAATTTCCACTATTTTTTTAAAGAACACTTAGTATTCAGAGTTTTTTTTAGATGGAATTTATTAATATTTAGAGGAAAATATTGCGACAGAAACCTGACAACACCACTTGCTCTACTTCCCGTTTTTCACATGCTATTTCCCATGGAAGTAAGAATATAATAGGACTAGTAAAAAGCAATTCACTCAATATTATAAAAAATGGGACTGCTTAGAATGCAGTTTGTCATTCCAACATGCTGGATCGCGCATACTTCCTGGAAAGAAGGCAGATGATATTATGTATGTGCGCACTGTATTAAGCAAGACTGTGATATCCAATGGTTGGAAAGAGGACTAGAGTATGTATTAGTGCATTCTAATAATGGGTACTACCCACAACACAGGCATCACCGTTTCAAAAATGTTAGAAAATGAATCAAACTGAACACTATGTGGTTCTGCTTTACACCTACTGTAATATACAAAATTATGATAAAGTATTCTGAAACGTTTAAACGAATAAAGGTAATACGTTTGTTTGGACATACTTCTAACCCCTATAGTAAACAGAATTGCAGTAAGTACAATGTCTGTATTTTAAAGTTACTAATGATATTTCATCTCTGAAATTTTAGATGTATTTTCAGTTAACACTCTTTCGGAAATAGTATTGCCCACTTTTGGCAAACATTTGCACAGAGGTTGATTGTTGTGAACTTGATTAATTTTATAATGAAAAAAAAATAACACAATACTTTCTTCACTTTCAACGTTAAGAAATAACGCCTGGAAAAGTGGATTCAAGATATCACCATGAAATTATTTGACTTTATACTACAGGATTGACTTTCTGTCACCAGTACTTTCCAGAAAATAATTGATTCAGCAAGGAACCATAAGGAACACCAATGTATATTTCTGTAAATAACCATAAGGAACACCAATGTACCTACCCGACGGTCATAACTTACGCATGCTCATAAGGATCATAATATCACTCTTGTTTGCAAGTACTTGAGCTTGTAGCGTATGCTATGTTAAAAGATTTGTTTACGATCCTAGAGAATTATATTGCTTAGAACAACGAAACATCATCAATGTATGATGTCAGAAGCAAAATTCTTTTGAGTTACAACACTGCAAGCGTTTACATTTAACCATGTTAATTACTTTTTAACATTGCCACATGCAAAATAATTGAATATTGTGCACTCCTAAAAGTCTTGGGAAAGTTCCTTTTCTATTGCGTAATGTTTCTAAAAAAATATCAGAACTTGCAGTTTTTGGCAACCATCCTGCAAAAGCAGTATATTTCTGTTACTTTATTGGAAGATGGTAGTTTTAAATCTGTGTGAATTACGCCTAAGCAGATAAAAAGAAAATAGATTCTTAAGAATGTTGCGCTGGTCAAGTGTCCGTTGGTGCCAATTCCATCCCTTACTCTCTCCAAAATGGGAAATATTCTCAATCAATGGGTATTTCGCTTTTCAACTCCTAACTGTCACACTGGGTTCCTGAGACTCCAGAAATTTTATCTTCATGTGGTTAAGTCGTAGGTGGTTTTCCAAAATTACTGAAGAATCATTAAAGCTATCAAAAAAGGACGCAACTTATTCTAGATAAAAATATAATCATTTTATGTATAAATATTAGGGTAGTTGCTAGTTTTCGACTTCCGAATTGTTTCAGTTCCAACCCCTTAAATGGTTCCGTGTAACAAAAAGTCATCCCATAAAAAAATAGTTCCTAGGCGGTTCCTCTCCACAAATGAGTTTTATGAATTCGCATTCCTATGCTCGATGAATGCCAAAGGCGGTTGTATGCGCATATATATATATATATATATATATATATATATATATATATATATATATATATTAAGATCAGTTTGAAGTGATTAAAAAGCAAAGAATTCAATCGAGAAACTACGCATTTATCTTCTCAGTATCTATGTAAAACCTTGGTTCCTTTCACCATTAGCTGTGAAAATTCCGTATCAAGATTACAAGTTTTTTACATAAATTATGCAAATTTATGAATGTAGATCGAGAAATTAGTACTTGTGCTGCGAGAAAAACCGCTAACTATTTATGGTATTTATCGCCAGAAACTGCGGCATTCAAATTCTTTGATGATGAAATACCAAAAAGCGTAAAACATGCTTTTTAATATAACGGCGAATACAGAAGATCATGATGTCCTTATTCAAGTATTGCTATAGATTATGAACAGTGCAGAACTCAACGGTTTCAAGGAAAATGTATTCTCTGAGTTCATTTCCGCAGATTCGGAGATACATTTATCCATATTTTTATATAAACAAATTTTCTACAAACATGCCTTTCTACTTGCAAAGATTATGCCAACTTTCAACGTTGGCTGGAAATATTGAAAAACCTTGTAGTTGTAAACAATGTGCTAGAGAGAGAGAGAGAGAGATGGGTGAAGCTAACACAAGAATATTAGGACATTCTAGCCAAGGATAAGAAAAAAATACATACCGCAGATTGGCAGTGAAATCAGGAAAAAGCACCCAGATGCGACAAAAAACTGGGTTGATGATGCAATAAAATCTGGTAAGGTATTCACAGCTTAGCTTTTTTTATTATTGCAATTTTAAACCTTAATTATCCAAATGATCATACAAATAGTTGGACCTTAGGCTGGGGTCTATGTTAACGGAAGAGCTTAGCTCTCAGAAGTAAAATGACGATGTCTCTGAATGGGAAAAATATCAACAAAAGTTTTCTACATGGTTTGACACATGGATCGAGGAGGTTAACACTCATAGAATCAGACAAATCCGTTGTCCATATACAGAGATAAAATAACAGAACATAACATTTTATTACATCGCAGTATTTATATGTAAAAAATAATAACTGTTCTATGATTAGAGATAAGTTTGATATAGCGTCAGATATGTTTGTTGTGAAAAAATATCCCAAAACGACATGTCACACAACCCCATTCCTAATGAAAATTTTTCGTCTGGTTCCAACATGGCGGACTTCAAGATGGCCGCCATGATTGTACTGCAAGGTTTTAGCTGCACACCTACCTCGATTACCCCTATCCAACATACGGTATCATTTCTTTCCTCAACGTTATGATTGTGGCATCTTAGCATTTTCTGAATTCATGTATTTTTAAATCAAAATCATATATAGTATTCAAATTTTATGTTTCTTATAATTCTACCTAAATCAATGGTTAGGATTCAAATTCGCAATCATCCAAAGTTTGTAAATAATAAAGAAAAAGGACTTCCATAACGCTTCCTAGACCAACCCCAAATCATCCACCCAACCTTTTTTCTCAAAATATTTCCCATAAAATAGTTCGTCAACCCTTCAGTGGGTGTTGCTATGGCTTCATAATAGCAAGTTGTAAACACAAACGTATTTAGATATATTTTAAAGAAAAAGTTTAAATTACTTTTAAATAAGAAAATGTTTAAAATGATACTAAATAGATCTAAATATTCAATATATTTCAACTGTGCACTTCGCATCAAAAAAATTGCGACAGCGAACGCCGTGCAGCTAGGCAACCCAAATGGCACCTTCTTATCCCATAATCGTGTCTGGTAAACATACCCCCTCTTTCCCTTTCCTTCGTCTCGCCCATAACATCAGCAAACATCAATAGCACGCTTTTGTTTTTCAAAATAGACATATATTAGTATCGATAAAATGAAAGAATAAAAGCGAAACGAATCAATATACATAAGTTGATGCAGGGAGAAATTTAAACACACAGTGAAACATTGAAACCGATGAACGTCTGTTAGACAGAGGCAAAGATATGAGAGAGAGAGAGAGAGAGAGAGAGAGAGAGACAGAAGAAGCAGAAGAAGAAGTAAATATAAAAATATGGAATTTCAACATAGTAAAAATATTAAGTTCAGTTCCCACACAATAGAGTTCGCTTCCCACAAATCTAACAGCAAGATGGAAGTGACTTTTGGACTTCATGTTTATTCAGCGCTCTTTGAATATATAACGGGTTCTTCAAAAATTCATTAAGTCTCTTTCAAAATGGAAACCAAACTTGGTGGTCAGATTAAATACTCATGATTTCCAGTGAAACTCCGGAGTTTTGAGACACGTTTAGTATAATGTCAAAAGTGTAACACACATTCCTTTTTTGCGCGGGGTTCGGTTGCAAATTTGGTGAAGCTTATTAAATATACTGGTTCGGAATATTTTGTAATCAGGAATTCCGCCAGGATTTTTTGATTGGGGTGTGTAAAATCAAAATTTGGAAGGTTGACTGGAGTTTTGCACGGTTTCTATAAAAATGTTCGGGGTAGTCTCCAGAATCGACAGAACAACAGGGACCGGGGTCTGCCGGAATCACTGATTGTAACAAACCCAGAAGATACCATAGGCCATACCTTCTATTTCAGACTACGAATAAAAAGTGAACATAAAAAGAAAATGAATGAACTATATTTTTTGTGCTTAATTTCTGTCAGAAAGAACCAAGATTATAATTCCAAACTGTATCGAAATGAAAAGTTACAAATTTTCAAGAGCAAAATTAGCATGTTCCTTATAGGCATAGTAAACTTTACATGTTCCACATTGCAAACGTGAAAATAAGAAACACATGTAATAATATGTTGGCAAATTAGAGCATGGAAACGAATTTCGTGCCAAATGAATATAAAAATAATTCTTTTATTGAAATGGCTAAAAAAGGGGGCATTTGCTACGCACGTCTTAAAATTTGTCAGTTCTGGACATGCCACTATATATTACACCTATTGCGAATATAACGTTCTAATATTTACAACATTAATGAACTAGTGTTTATAACAATTCGCACAGATGGAATAAACATGGCAGAGCTGAAAAGGTTACCGACTGATTCGATGTAGATTTGATGACCCGGAAAATGAAGGAGAGATTTTAATTATTTAATTGCGTTTGGACAGTGTTTATTTCAGGGGTCACGAGGATCGGAGTTGTTACCCCGAGAACACGAACAATAGGACGTCAAAATTCCCAGTTAAATAGATTTTCCAGACCGGGTCAATCGCGTTACCGGGTCACTCATGTTTGGGTCAGTCCCTATCACCGGGTCATCGAAAATGACCCGGATTTGGCTGTGGAATACGCACAAACAGAGAGAGTGAGTGTAAATTAAGAGAAGAAATAAACATAAATAGAGAGAAGGAGAGGTAAAAGAAGAGAAAGGAGCAGCGAAGACACGATAACAATACATCAAGAAAGAGAGGAAGAGAGAAAGATCAATGAAAAATATGAAAACTACATTATCATTGTGCTAAACAGCACACACATCTGTTTACTCGGATTCTGACCAGTGATACTTCGTTAAGTTCTCCACAGTCCCGAGATGAATCTTTGTTTGAATACTTCAGTGTTTGCGAAAAAGAAACAGATTGGTGGGGAATCGAACTCAGGTTTTTAAAGTAGAAGTCCAGCACGATAGCGATACTCCACAGGCGACTTTTTCCATATCGTGCTCAACAAATGCTATAGTGTTTGTTTCTATGAATAATAACATGAAAATGGACACTTCATATCAATGTCGTGTTCTTAACTGTCGCCCCTGAGACTTGATTTAGACTTTTCCAACCAACATTCGTAAATCGTCTTTCTCTCTATAATGACTCATGTGCTCCATTGCACAGTCGGAAATATTATCAGTTTTGTATGAGAAGTGATTAGATTCTTCACGACCACTTTGTAAAAAAAGACGTGACTTGAACAGGATTCGAACCTATGTTATGTTGCTTTAATACTTCAAATTGCTGCACTTTTCCTCTACTCCATTTTCCCAACGAAAGACAACACTGAATTATGAAGTTCAAATGCGAGGAAAATGTAACATTGAGTATATGTGATATATTTTGTCTGTACGTATTCTTTAGTAAGTCAACACATGTGTATGCATGTCCTATTTTGTCATGTCGAATTATGAAATGAATATATTATGTTAGTTTTAAGAACAAATCCAGTTTAGGGTAAGTATTACGACATTAAGTTACGATCATTTATTGTCTTTTATTTTAACGTAAAGCAGCCTGAACGAAGCTAACATCATAAAAAAATATCAAAGCAAATGGAGAAGTTAAAACTGCAATTAAAAGTTCTAATACAGTTCGTGTAATATGACAAGTTGAACGTAACACAAATTAAAACTTTTGACAGTTTTTGTTTAAGTATCAAAAGTCGTCACTTGCAGGCGATTCGACTCTACAACCATAAGGTTTCCTACTTCAGCAAGTGCCTCAGGATTGAATTTGATTCGGCATCATATGTCTATATTACTCGAAAGTGTAGGGTTTTGTAAATTTCCGAACGGAATAGCTTACTGACTGAAGTCGCTTAGCATCAAAATTATATCCACATTTTCAACTTCTATGGAATAAGATAAGAATAATGTTAGCGGTGTAGAACTTGGCTACCCTCGTCGCCCTCATGGTCGAAGGCTTTCAAGCCCTTGGTTATTTTACACTCAGTCAATTATAATCTGAGCACACTCTTTAGCAGCACTTAGAATGTTTAATTCAGAAATTGAACTATGTGGCAACCTTGCAACAACATGAGT
>JAGDQP010038446.1:0-14004 GCA_022664845.1 Lepisma saccharinum
ACTTTAATTGCATACTTTTACAAGATAACTCCACTGTATCAAACTTTAATTTAAGCTTAATGTAAAGCAACGATCTCTAAAACAAAAGATGGCAGCACTGCCTTCGTATGTCTCTAACATATTTTTATCGTTTCACGATACTGCAATGCTGCTCCTACAAATTCAAGCCTAGTGTTGGGAGTTTTCTTCCAAAACAGTGTTGTTTTTTCTTTGCCTACAGATGGCATTGAAATGCTATTTCTCAAGTAGTGGTAGATTTTGGTCTTTCATCCCAAGAAGGACTCCCGTGGGGAGGGAGAAGGGGAAAAAAGAAGTCTTCTGAATGTAGAAGGGTCTGGGAGGTGCAGTAGTGAGTGAAAGAGAGGGACAGTGCGCGGGTGTTAGTTACGAGCTTGTGTAATAACATTACAATGTACACATAAACAATGTGAGCAATCATCATCTTATCATTATCACGAACATCATTATAGCGATCACACATTGATTCGAGTGCTACGAATACAGTTCAATATAAGATTCAATCGGGAGAAGAACAGTGTTATTTTGTACCATTGGTGTTCTTACGAACAAGCAACAAAAAACTAACGATTATATTTAACCAATCAATAGCAGATTTCATTATCGGACATCATTCTTAACAAGTGTTATTCCATATATCTTTCTTTATTATGTAATATTCAATTGTCATTAAATCGCATTAATCAAACACTCGTGTATCCGTGGATGCGAATCCCATATGTGGTCCCCAGTCTATTAAAATTTAATAGTGGTCCTCCGATATCTTTGCAATCAAACACACCCCAACACCTAGAGAGTTCAAGCTTGCAGAGAAGAGGAGTTTATAATCATTTCAAGAGTTCCGTGACGATTTTTTATTTTCCTTTTTGTCCATTGTTGAAAGAGCTTCTTCACTGTTATAGGTCTGTATATTCACAGCAACAATAAAGCTTTCACAATGAACCAAAAAAAAAAAAAAATCGACACGGATTGAACTCTCGAAATGGTTATGTACTTTCGTCTTTGAAAGTCTGAACTCTCTAGGCTTGAATTTGTAGGAGCAACGTAATGAAACGATAAAAATACATTAAGAGACATACGGAGACAATGCTGCCATCTATCATTAGAGAACGCACAATTACACTAGGCAGTGCTGCCATCTATCATTAGAGAACGCACCATTACACTAGGCAGTGCTGCCATCTATCATTAGAGTACGCACCATTACACTAGGCAGTGCTGCCATATATCATTAGAGAACGCATCATTACACTAGGCAGTGCTGCTATCTATCATTAGAGAACACACCATTACACTAGGCAGTGCTGCCATCTATCATTAGAGAACGCACAATTACACTAGGCAGTGCTGCCATCTATCATTAGAGAACGCACCATTACACTAACCTTAAATGCATTAATTTTGCAAAGTTCTGCGTAATTATTATTATTTTTTGCTCATTGAATCAACTCTTGCAAATAAATTAGAGCATTCTATACCGTCATCTTTGAACAAGAAGACACAGTGTCCGCTTTTGAAAACAAAAAAAAACTACCTTTTAGAAAAATAATAATCGAAGTTTGAAGTTGCACGTAAAATCAGCATTAGTTAATTTGCACTGTTGCCAGATTAGCCACTGGAGGCCATTTTGTTACATAATACTTTCCGCATTGAAGCGCCTCAGTGCAATATCTTTAATTGCAGTATTAACTTTATTTTGCCGAAATTGGTCATAGTACCTTCTGACTGCAAGGTGACGTTATAGTCATGTGTGTATAATTTCCATGTATACAATAGACGTTTGAACTTCAAGCTCATTTTTTTTCTCGAAAACGAAGTGTTTCTCGAAACCTGTCTATTGTTTTGGTTTCACTTGTGTGAGAGTTGGTCAATGAAAAATGAGAATGAATTTATTCTCTCCAAAGACAAGGTCCAAATGGACATGCTCCATTTCCCCCTCAAGTTGGACCAAAGGATATGTCAACCCTGGAAAACGCTCCATCCTTTGATATGGTTTCCAAAATCGTATCCGAATGTTTCATGATAGCACTAGATAAGTCGAAATATTTACCTCAATTCCAATTACAGGGGAGGGACCAAAAAAAGGTCGCAGAGTGATGTGATTTGTATGCACTACAATGCTCCTCAACCAGACACTGAAGTTCTTTACACATGTCCATTCGCACCTGCTTCTGCTCGCAAATTTGTGTTTCCCAAATGTTATAGCATATAACTATCTTTTAACGAATAGTGACATCTAATAACATGAGTCACCGTGACTCAGGCGGTAGCGCGTCTGACTGCGAATCGGGCTCAAAATCCCAGGCAGGACACTGGAGACTCTTCTCGCAGTGTTCCCATGCCTGGCGCTCTGAGGTGCACTCAGCCTCCTATCAAATTGAGTACCAGTGTGTCCTTGGTAATCCTGGGCACCTTGGGAAGGTAAAGGCGGTCAAGCGTGGGATTAACCACCCCACCACAGTTCGTGCCGTAGGCTGAGAATATGCGGAGCGCTATCTCCACATCACCCAAGCGCCGTTCACGGCGAGTGCGCATCGCACAGGGGATAGCACCTTTGACATCTAATAACATTATTATGAACTGCGGTCAGTTCTTAAATAGCATTACCAAATTGCTACTTGCAAGGTCAATAGCGTGATCTAGTCGATAGAGCATCTGCTTCCCTTCTGAGATGGCCCATGTTCGATTCCAGGCTGTTATTATTTTCTTATATTTTCTTTTTTCGTAGAATATTTCTATTCATTATTAACATACGTTTTTTTTTCTCTTTTATTGCATTTTTAACATTCTCATGTACCTTGCTTATCACATGTTTGCTATACAGAAAACAAAGAAAATTGTTGTATTTTTAAACACATTAATGCCAAGAGGCGCCAGCGAGCGAAGGTGGTTAGTTAAAGTCAGGTTAGATATTTTCTATTATTACGCACACTACCACTGTTTCTTGCATTAAAATCAAATAATGTAAGTTAAGGGTTCATTTGCTTGTTAAAAGGTAGATGCTATACCGTTTGGGATCAGCAAATATGCCTTCTGTTCAGGTATAAACAGCCTTGGGACCCACCTTACACAGACATGTGTCAGATGCAAGTGCGCGTGAAAAATGGCGAAGGCATGGCCATGGAAGATGTTTGGTAGGTAGTCAACAGTACAACTCGACGATCCTAACAAAACAATAGGGGCAGCTGTGTTGATTGTTACCTCGTGCACGACCATGGCCGGAGTACCCGGAATAACTATTTTTGTCGTCGAAACACGGGTTTCCTTAAACTCTTGGAACCAGCAAAATGCTGTTGATTGTTGGGCAGCATCTTTCCCCTACGCTAGCTGCAACAATTGGTATGCTTCCGTGGCGAAAATGGACACAAAGTTTCAAGGCCGCTTATTGATCCTCCCGTATCAACCCTACCTTGAGCAAGATTGTGGCCTCAAGACGAAAATCGTCTGCTACTGCGTCAATCGCCTACTGTTGCAAGATGTATCCCGTTTCAAAGTTTCCATAGCGGTTGATTCACGTCCATATTTTTCGCGAATAAAATTCTTACTCCCTCAAACCACTGCATAAGAATGTTCATCCCCATTGTTTATTGTTCACCCCTCATACTATCAACTGGTATACTCCGCATACACCATTTTCTAACCACCCTGTGTAAGTTTTTCCTCTTGACTACAGACTGTATAAAAATTACAGCAAAATTACATATTAAAAATATGCAAATACACAATTTGATTATAGTCACCCTTTAATTCACATTTCTCAACCCCCACCCCGCGGTCTCCCCCCCTCTCTCACACACACACACATATATATATATATATATATATATATAAGAAGTGATCTATAAAATACTACAAAAATAACGCCTAATAAAAAATTCATAATTTTCATATGTGCTGTACCTATCCAGTGTAATCCCGTTAAGAGAAATAATTAAATATAAAAAAGACTGATCAGCTCGCTTTTTGTCAATCAGTTTGGTTCCGTTCGGCGATGATGAAAAAGTCAGTAAGCTGATCCTAAGTTGCTACATAAAGTCAGAGCATTAGGTGTATGTAAGCATTCCGAAGCGTATTTTTCCAGTAATAATAAAAAAAGACGGAAAAAAAAACTAAAATAATGAAAGTTAACTTGGAAATTGGACAAACTTTCAAAGAAATTGATCCGATTTTTATTGCATTAAGTGAAAAAGAGGACGAAAAAGAAGTTTCTACAATTAGATGAAAATTAGGGCAACAATTTCAAGATTCTTTTTATTGTGTTGATTGTATTTATTTTTGGTCTTTACGTATCTCAGATTTAGGCCGGGATAGGGTGGGGGGACAGGATGCTAGAAGGTAGTCGGCCACGACCTAGTTAGTAGGTAACATCCAGGAATTCACCTGGTGTGACCGAGGAAAAGCCCTGGACAAACCTCAGTTGAGATGTTCGGCCGCTGGGGTCGTTCCCAGGATCTTCCGATTACTAAGCCAACGCTCTACCAACTGAGCTACGGCCGCTCGGTTTTTATTTATTATTATTATTTATTTATTTATTTATTTTTACTATCGTGTCTTTCAGGATATATATTACACATTACACAAAAGTTGAATTAAAATTGATCGAAACATGAAAATAAATTTAACCAAACTATTCTGATCAAACTTTTTTTGCCCCCCGGTACACTCAGATCAATAAAAAACGTCCAATAAAAATGTCCACGTTCAAAACTTTGCATTGTGGCTACTGAAATAATAGTTTATGCAGATTTGCAACGAATATTGCACTTGTTCATATTGTCACCAATGAAGTAGCATCAGTGTTACCAAATTCTTCAACTTGTTACGCCAATAAAATTTGATACTAATCGTTTTCTATGAATTTGAGTGTACAATAACATGCGTTAGTGGCAGGAGCGTATCCTGTGAACTATCTAGGCTACCGCCGCAGCATAAGCTTGTGAACAAATATTTTTAACATCCACAAATAATGTTAGTTTACAAGAAAGGGAGGCCAGAATATCTATCATATCAATACTATGTGTAACCTCCGCACCCTATTTCTACTTATTACTTTCGCTAGTGGTAGTCCAAGCTGTGAAACCAGAATACGCCACTGCTTATTGGATGATTGTTATGGAAACTTTTTGCAAACAAAATCTTTCAGGTATTCTCTGCAACAATAAATATATTTACGTACCTGGGAACTACACTAAATTCGTCCTCTACTAGATGCTTTAAAAAATAAAAGCAGAAGAAAAAGATTTCTTCCCCTTTGTTGAGTCGATCTTCTAAATTATGGCCAAATAACATCCAGTCATACGCTATAGTAAAGTACAACATTTGCACCGGGTTCAAAGACTGATGCACTACACCATCCGCCCACAAAGATAAGCGCAATAATGACACAAACAAAGGCGTTCGGTCCCAACCACTGATACAGTGGATTAGAAGTCCTGTGTTATTCTCCTGCAGATACCGAAGGAGCAACTTCATGTAGTTTTGGGTCAATTTCACCAAGTCCCACAACTGGAAAGGAAAGGAAAAAAAATCCCCTTGCGATAATTTCTTTGGATGTCTACAACACGAAAAATATTGTAAAATTATGTAAAAAAAAAAAAATACACAGAACAAAAACAGCAACAACAAAAAAAAAAAAATACTAACAAAATCACAGACAAAAATATTATAAAAATGCATAGTTAATATAAAAGGAACTGTAATAATACGTTTGCAGAATGGTATAACAGCTTTCGCGAGCTATATAATGAATTCCTTTTTTACATCAATTAACACAAACGTTGTGTAAATGAGTACTTATAAATGACTGTTCCTAAAGTTAGTTTCTTACTTATTACGACGCTTTTTGCAAAAACAAAACGCTAAAAAAAATTCTACTTACCGACTGAATGTTAGGTAACATTATCTTTTGCTATGTCTATACAATTGAGCTGAGTGAGAGGTTCACATGGAAACGGTACTTGTTTTAGAATTCTCGTGTGATTAAGGGTATTGGTTTCGGTTGAATCGTTCCTACCTGAATATGTGTTTAATAACAGGGCCTCGTTACGATGGGAACTCTTCTTTTTTTACATTATAATACGGTCGAAGCCTTAACCTCCTCGGACCCTGTGTCCTCTCCAGGGGATATAAGACAGTACTTTTTTCTGATTACGTAAATAAAGTTGTCAGCACTGCTACTAGTTCCAAGTAGTCGAGGATAGGTGGAAGCACCTACCTAATGCCTTCCACTAGCTCAGTTCCCGCCTTCTAATGCCTGAATGAACTTTCAACATGAACAAAAAGCAGGAAAGTTGAAATTTGTCAGTTAATGCAAGTAAGTATTGTTTTGCCTATTCATTTTACAGTGTTCATTTGATTTAACACCTTTTTCCTAGTCTTGTGTGTCCTAGATATTGTGCTATGATAGGATGGCGTATGTAACTTTTACGTAGTCTTTGCAAAACAAAGGGAAAAATTAACGTCTCTCATAGGAGACATTGGGCTTTAGCTTTTCAGAAAGTACATAAAACAAGGGTGGTGGTGTTTTAGACAAAGAACTTCGAAAAACGACAGTCAATCGTACCAAAAAGTTTTTCGTGAAATAAAATCTCTAGTACTTCATCTACAAGGGAAAGTACTATAAAAATTAAAGTATGTGTGTGATTGTTCTATCTGTGTTATTTTGTGGAGGCATCCTTGAACTATTCATAGCTTGGTCTGGAAGTCCTGTCTCGCGCACGGGACGCTAGAAAACAGTACATCAATGTTTGTACCCTTACAGGAGTGCACCAAGTTGGAGCAGCGTTGTGTTGTTAAGATTTTGTTGAGTGAAGGCGTGAGGTCAAAAGAAATTCCATAGCTGCATGATAGTTAAATACGGTGACAACTGTATGAGTCGAACATGAGTGTACGGGTGGGTTGAGAAGTTCAAACAAGCCATAAACAATGTTGAAGATTCTCCAAAGAAGGTGTGTGCTCAATGGAGTGGTGGAAAAGTCAGTTAACGTTGTTTTGGGACCACAAGGGGCCAATTCTTGAATATTACATGCCCACAGGTCAAAATGTAAACAGTACGACCTACTACAACCTTCTGCGCGAGAAACTGAAGCCAGACATTCCGCAGAGATGATGTGCACTGGTGTCCTATGGTATGCTTTTGCTCCCTGACAATGCAAGACCACACACTGTTAATGTCATATTGTGTACTATCGAGGACCTACGATTTGAGTGCTTACCCTACCCTCCATATTCTGCCGATCTTACACCTTTATATTTCTACATTTTTGGCCCACTGAACGATGCACTAATGACGAGGGGGTCCAACCACCGGTCCAGTCAAGACTTATATTCTGGAATATTTTTTTTTTTCGAAATTGTAAAGAGTACTTGTTGGACCCAAGCGCAACTGATGACAGTTCTACTGAAGAAGAAGAAGAAGACAGGTTTCATCTACAGGAGGGAGCATCAAGCAGAAGGAAAGCGATTCCTCACCCTTCAGATTACTTGCGAACAAAGCACGTACATACTTCACTTTCCAGAATTTCCAGTAACAAAAAATCGATTCAGACTTCGAAAGGCAGTTCAAACACAGCACGAATACGTTGCTCAACAATCCTTACGCCTTCAGGATTTCAAGATTCCATAAATTGTTTTCAAAAGTACTACACAGACGAAAGCATTTGTGAGTTCCTCTATTCTATTTGGACAATCAGTAATCACTATTCAAGTATTGGCTACTGAAAAAAAAATATTCCGAAATTATAAAAAAAAAGTCAAACTTCAATGTGTAGTCAATAAAAAAACGTAAAAACTAAAATGTTACCCGGAAATATTTGTGTTGAGGTAAATTTTGTAATAAATGGAAATATATTTATTTTATGTCAGTTGTATCTCATGTTTTTATTATTCTGATGTTTGAAACAAATATTAAGTTTTCTCAAAACGTTTGTTCCAAGGAAAACAAAAATGTAATGAAGTGAAGATCCAATGTCTCTTATGACAGACAGAGGAATTTGTAATGATTTATATGTCAAGACCCAATGCCTCTAGACGAGACGTAGCCCTGTGGGCTAAGATCTAACAAGAAAAAATAATCACGTTTACTTCTTTTTCTAGCAATAACGGAACTAAAAATTATAGAAAATGTCGAAAGTTCGGGAGAAAAAAGATCCTTAGGTCCAAAGAGGTTAAGAACAATCCTTTACACTATAAGTCTCCAACCTACGGCCCGCGGGCGGGATGTTATCCACGTAGCGATTTTGACTGTTGCCGAAACAAATCCAAAATTGGTTACTATATTGTACATTGGATTTAAAAACAACATAATTTAAAACGCAAGAAGTAATTTGGTCCTTTAATATTATACAGACTAGCCAATTTGGTCCTCTGACAAAAAGGGTTGGAGACCCTTGCTCTACCATTATGTTGAATTTGGCTGGGATCACTTCAAACATTCCTTCGTCATGCTCGAACGTGTTAAATTATTGAGTACCGTTATTATGGAAACAGCCAATGATTTAACAATGCTTAAAGCTTTAAGAATATTTGCCTACATTGTTATGTCAAGTTTGGGTGGAACTGGATCATTAGCAGTCTTGTTCCCATGGAAACTGTACTTATTGTAACATTTTAAGGTGGATAAAGCTTTAAGAATACTTTCCTACACCAGTACGTCAAATTTAGTTGGAACTGAATTTATAGGTGGAATGAAAAAAAGTGGAAGGAAACGGGAGAACCCCAAGAAACCTTATAAACCTTCTCCAGTACTATCACTACAATTGGTGATCATCGGCTCAGGAACCTCGGAGGAGTTTCTTTTTTTTTAGACCTTGTGAACGTATAACAGCTTCACTCGCTCAACTCAATTAATTTAATCTTACAGAGCTCCCATGTAGCTAAAGAGGTCTCTTTCAGTATAAGTGGTAATGGGTTCGATACCGGAGAGGGCTATCAATTTCAGTGTTGACCCAGTATTGTGAGGTCAACTGGGGAGATTCTTAAAAAAATATATACAAAAACTTCATCAGGGGCGCTGCACTGACCCCCGAAAACTGCACTAGACCAGAGGTCTTCAATTTTTTTTTCTCTCTGGGGTCCAGATTGATGGTAATATTGCAATAAATAGCCCTTTGTGGTCCAGATAATCAGTCGGGTATGAGTAAGACAGGACAGATAGACCGAGCAACCGTAGCTCAGTTGGTAGAGCGTTGACTTTACATTCGGGAGGTTCTGGGTTCGATACCAGAGGCCGTCCATCCTGTCTTTTTTTTTTTTCAGAATATTTCCTCAGTCACACCAAGATAATGCCAGGATGTTACCTTGAACTTAGGCCCTGGTTAACTCATTTACCCTATCCTATTCGGGCCTGTGCCATCGCTACGAGCGACTTCTTTCTGACAGCTAAAACACGAATTAAAAACATATCTATGCGGGTTATTGGTTACTCTGTATAACTGTATTGAATAATTACAAATAACAATATAAATTAAACACGGGGCTGTATGATTTCATATTACACTTCTATTTCTTTATTTTAACTAGTGAAGTGTGTACACAGAATACATTTGAACATTATTCTGAACATCGTATCAAACCCTACGTGAAACAAAGATGCCAAAAGGCAATAAAAAATTCAAATTCGTATCAAACCGTGGAGGTCTGGGGGGGGGGGGGGGGGCGTAGGGGCGTTGGTGCATATATGCAGCCAGGAGTCCGCCATTTGAAAAGACAAAAATCCGTCTGGAATTTCAAAGTCCTTTCATGCTGGCGTGCTATCCAGTTTATAAAACTCATATGAAGTTTTCTTTCCTATAAGAATAGATTTTCTTCCGAGCTACCTGTTCCATCTCTTTCGCTGAATGGTTGATAGAATGCTACAAAGCGGTTTCTGCTTCCTCTGTGCTAAATACACCCTTCCATAGTATGAAGTGAGGAACAGTATTTTAGTTATAATGTGATATCAACATTTCTTTTCCTCAAAAAATTGTATGCTGCAAGTTGAAAAAAAAAATACTAGTGAACCCCGGAGACTCCTATAGAGTTTTGAAAAAAAATATTTCCCACTGACCTAAAGAATTTCAGATTACATCATTCGATTTCTCTCATTCAGTAATTGTAAATAAATTAAGGAAAGAACACAATGAACAAAAATGAATTTAAAAGAATGGAAGACTGTATAGATGAAAAACAATGGAAGATTATATGAATGAAAAAAGATAAATACATGTTTGGTTTCGTAACGAGGAAAACATAATACACTTCCCTATGGATGACCACACGTTCCTCGCTGAACAAAAGATAATACACGATCTCCAAGAAATTTTCGCGTCACGATACGAACGCTTTATCAGCATGATAAAATAAAAGAGAGGGGATATGGTAGAAAGGAGCAGTGTGTATAATCTTGTTTGAAGTACGAATCCTCGCAGGCACATATGGTGGCTGTCCAAATTTGAAGTAGTATGAAGTGCCGTAAGATGTCCAATAGGACCGACGGATCGGAACAAAAGCATTCTATCAGTCAACTTTCGGCGCATCCTCCGATGCGAGCAGCCGCCATATCTACCTGCAGGGATTCAGACTTTACACAAGGTTGAATCACCATGGCTTAGGCGGTAGCGGGTATGACTACGAATCGGGTGGCCCTGGTTCAAATCCCGGCCAGAACGCCGGAGTTTTCTTCAGTGCTTCAATGCCTGGAGCTCTGACAAGTGAGGAGCACTCAGCATCCTATCAAATTGAGTACATTGTCTCCTTGGTATTCATACGCTCACTTCACGCCGTTGGTCGAGAATATGTGGAGCGCTAATTTCACATCCCTATGCGCCGTTCAACGGTGCGTGCGCATAGTACAGGGAATAGCTTCACCTTTTAACCTTTTTTACACACACTGTTTAACCCTACTCCTTTTTCCCCATATTGCAACACCTTTGTTTAATTAAATTAAGGTGATGTTTTTGTACAGTAATGCGAAAATATTCCTAGAAACTGTCTTTTTAGTGTTTTGTTGTATATTACATTTTGTTCAACGAGGAGCGTCTGGTCATCCACAGATAAGCGTAGAGAGATACAGGTTAATGTAACATCGAGTAAAAACAAGATATATGACAGGCACATGTATTGGAGAGGGTGGTTCACAGAGAAGGAAGAAACACTAGGACTGAGTTACAGAAGCTATCTACACCACAAAAGATTAAATTGTAAATTCTTTACAATAAAATATGCAGAATCCACTTCATTCATCACAACACATACAAATAATGCATCTTGTACATAACTACCAGATTAGATATCTACGTAACCGAGTTGTAATGTTTAGATAACACTATTACTATTATATGTTTTGAACACTAATTTCTAAATATAAGTTTACAACGTGTTTTCAATCAAGTTTCCTGAAAAACTGAAGGCTCTGTTTGTTTTCATCCTGATTCGAGGCGACCCAAACAGTGTCTATTTCTTTTACATAATCAACTACAGTAGTTAAAAAAAAAGTTGAGAAGACTGAATATAACAATCTTTTGTTGAAATGTTATTAACGTCTTAAACGAGCTGGTAAGCTACTAAGGATGGGACCTACAGTTTAATGTGAGCTCGAAATTACTTGTGTCCCCACTGGGAATCGAACCCGGGATCCCTTGATTACAAGGCAGCGAGCGTAACCACTCACCCACCGGGGATACACCATCTTTTGTTTATAGTTCACGTTTTCGCTATCGGAAAGAAGTCGGTCGTACCAATGTGTTAACAGAATTATGAAGAGCTGCTAAAGCAAGACCTCACTAAAATCTTGCCTTTATCAGTATCACTAAACAGTAGTGCCAATATTAATAAAAATACAAGGTGTAACTAAAAAATAAGGTCAAACTTTGGAAAAACATTTCTCATACTGAGTTGAAGAGATATAAGTGTTAAATAAACATAGATCTGTAAACGTTTGCTGGTGGTATTACTAGTCCAGGAGCAAACCGTCTTTCGTAGGCTTTTCGTGAAGAAATATTGAGGGTGGTCTCATTCGAGAGGTTAGGACCCAAGGATTCCAAAAACCGTTTGGTGGACATCTGGGAATTGCGTACGAGGGGCGTGGCAGCCAGTTTTAGAATTTTGCGCAAGTTACAACCTGTTGCCAAACAAAATTTCCAATAACTCGCAAACATTACAACCTAGATGAAAAATTCCAATTGCAAAGTTGATCAGCTCATTGAGGCCTAACGTTCTGTGAAGTCACATGCGAGGGGGCGTGGCATCGTACCTCAAGTTACGCCCTTTTGTCAATTATAATAGGAAATTCTTGCAAACGGTGCATCCTACGCGAAAAATTCCAAAAGCAATGTTGATCAGCTTACTGAGGTCTACATATCTGTGCAACTGTACATAAGGGGTTAACGAATTTCATCTTGACTTACTTACTTTTACCAAATTAAATTGTACTATAAATTGAAAAACCGTGTACATCTTAGACAAAAAAAAGGGTGGCGTAGTGTGATTGTAGTGCATGGTAGTGTTGTGTAGTGTAATGTCGTGTACTGCACTGTAGCATAGCGTAGCGTAGTCTGTGGATTTCACAAGTCTAGTGCTATTATTATGTCGTAGTGACATGCTGAAATCCTGTAAATCGCTACCGTTTGGGTGACATATTAAAATTTCTTTTTGATTGATACTAGTTGTACTCAAAAACTCATTTTTATTCATATTTGATTGATGATATTTTGCTTTGTGTATGTTGCAGGTGACGTATTGACTCTGGATCACAACAAATAGATCCCAAACCATCTGAAATGAGCGCCAATGCTGACCACCATTCTCAACTTGCCAAGAGGCAAAAATGTAGATGTGAAGTGTGTGATATGTGTCAAGGAAAGTCAAGAACTACTATTAGTGCGCAACCCATTTGTGGAAGTGCTTAACTGAACGTGCCGGTTATGGGGATAGATACACTTTCGAGATATTTAAAAGACTTGAATGCTCAAGGACTGCAACATCCGATTCCTTAGTGACATGGCACAGGTCATGATACCAAGGGACTGTGCATCCTAAATCCCTAAAGTCAGCAAAGTAAGCAGTTGAGACGATGGAACAAACAAATGAAGGTCCTACATCCAATCTAGACCAATCTGAGCCCATGGCTTCAACTTCTACAAAGTTCACAAGCAGTCCCCTTTCATAAAGATTTGTGTTTTTTTCTGCGACCAACCAAGCACAAGACTGCAGCCACTTCATAAAGTTGCGACGGATATGTCCGGGTAAACCCCTCGAGAAGCAGTCGATTTAAGCAATAATGATGGTTACCGCGTGAAACTGAGCACGGCAATAAATCGTAAGGATGCACATGCAACCGATGTGCGATATCATAAGAAATGCTGGAATACCCAAGTTTTAATTTTCATGAGAAAACCGCGTACGAAGCCAGTCTCAACAAGCCACAGCGAGTCGCACACACCTGACCAATACGCTGCAGATATTGAATTCATTAGCCTTTTCCGAAAAGACCTATCCCAGATATGACGGCTGTACATAACAGATACGTTAGTGCTGGCTGGGTGGCCGCGCGGTCTGCGGCGGTAGGCCAACGGCTCAAAGGTCCCGGCAGGGGCATGGGTTTGGATTTTAATAGCAAAGGGGCGAATCGTGACGGACCGAAGTCCAAAGTTACTAGATTGGCCCATATAAAAATGGGTTTTTTAAAAAGTTTTTTAAGAAGTTTTACATACGTTAGTATTCGCTGTGCAAATAATCTTCAGTTTCCCAACTGCACTCGTAGAAAGACGAAATTGCTGATACAGGAAGAGATTCCAGAGGTACAATTTCACAAGTCATCTCGAATGAACCGATCAGAAAAAGTCACCATTCCAAAATCTAGAGATTTATTGAGCAGGAATTGCTGGAGTCACTTAGTACAAACATGAAGACATTGTTTGAAGCTGCTAATATTCTTCGCTAAGCAATCTGTAAAACTAAAAATGGACATTCCAAGGTTCTTTAACCGAAGTCACCGATCGTCACGTGGCA